>JAPMLY010000694.1:0-178843 GCA_026401115.1 Tetraselmis chui
GCTGTGGTTGGTGCGTTGATGTTACAAACGCGTGTTTCGTTCTTTGGCTTATGCGACGTTCTTTGGTGCGACGGTTGTTGCCAAAATCAGATCACATGCAGCTGTGAAATGGTGCGTTGTATTATTTAGGGAGGAAGTTGAATTAGGGAAAAAGAGGCTATTGGGTAAATCACCTGGCTGATATAGATAGTATCCCTAACAACATCACCAAGATATTTTTGTATTTAAATCAGGACATTTTATTACTATCACAACTTCATTGGCCTACAAACTCCAAAGCTCTAGAGGTGAAGGAAGTTATTATAGGAAGGATTGATGGTGTGGCGAATGCAGTTAAAGAATTCCGGCGAAAATTGAAAATATATAGCAATAATTTGTTCATACGGTCAGGTGTCAGCAAAACGAATGATTCGTCAGTGGGTTTGCTGGACACGCAGGACTCGTCGGCTCGCGTTAACGAGCGACGTCGCGAGTGCTGATGAGACTCCGCACAGCCGCCTTCAAATTTTCGTCACCCAACCGTCACCTTGCCGGATCATACTGGACCACTTCCCAGAACGAAGCAACGCGCGCAAGTCAGATTCGAATCGATACTGCAATTGGCAGCTTGATTACAACGCGACATCCACGGACATGGAAGAAGAATAGAATTTAACAGCCAGGCGAAGACTGGATTTGCCGGCGGCCGAGGTGAGGCTCTGGTGAGCTTTCTCGTAAAATGGCGCCAGTTAATCTATTCGGGTCTCGAATCTATGGACACTTCCAGTCCAGCGGGGTGGGTGGCGTGAAAGTTCTTTGTGTCTACGAAGCCAGCGGTTTGAGAAGAGGTTTTACCAGACGGCGGGTCAGGAGACGAGATAAAGTGCCCTTGCTGATGAGTAGCTAGTGCTGTAGTGCTTTTAATTGGCTCTGTATTTCCTCTGCCGCTCACGTCCGACAATGCGCTCGTCCGCACAACGGAAGGGGTCACAACTCCCACGCCGGTACTCTTGTCCTGATCATGGTGGGGTATGTCCGCGGGGCTCGATTGATTTTCTGCTGTTAAAATGGTGCCAGTGTCGCCATGGAGACGAGCCGTCACCCCACCAGAACCCGTTCCAGTGGAAACCTCAGGAGACTTCTCGTTGCTGCTGCTTCGAAAAGCCGACGATAAAGACGTTGTGGCCGAAGACGGCAAAGAGATGCCGCTGCCAGATATTTGACCTGTTCCGGGTGTACCAGTCGGTGTGCTAGTGGTGGAAAGCCTCCCGCCGTCGCTTTCTGGGATTTCGCTTACATCGCTGTCATTTCTCGCACTGAAACCCAACCCATCGCCTTGAGTCATTTTAGTCGTCGACACGCCTTCCTCGCCTCTACCAATCTCAAATAAACTCCCTATCGTCGCGTTAGTCTGCATTGAGTTAGAGAGTGCAATTTGCTGCTGCTTTTCTGCCTCGGTGTAAAAGGGCCCAGTATGTTCAGCATCCGTTGTGCTGTCCGTAGTAGAATAAGCAGAAGTAGAACTAGTGGTAGGCTGCGGGTCGGGTGCGCCTTCTTCATCGTCGTCATTCGCGAAGGGGCCCGGATCTGCGCACCCTGGTACGCTACAAATCTGGAATGCGTCTCTAACTCGGCCATTTGTGTCGGTGAAAGTCCACTTGAGCGCACGACGGTCGGCCTCCACCACCCCATACCCATGTTCCTCCACACAGCCTGTCGCTGAGTAGCCCTGCGATAGCAATCAGCGTGTCCGGGGCAGCAGAGACTGAAAGCGAAGTTTTTTATATCGCATTTATATATACCAAAAAGGAGAAATGCGGATAGAGTAGCAGTTAAAATTTGAGCATCCTCGATTTCCTGCATTTCCGCGTCATCCTCGGATATAAATATGCTCGATATTATCAAACGTACCAGAATACGAATGGACGAGAATCGATGCATGCGAAACCAGTGAGCAAGCGACGCACCTCGTACTTGCACCGGTTTCTGATTCGCCTCCCTCCCGTGCCGACAATTATTCGAATGGCGTCCAACTGCTGTTGGATGCTGCTCTCACCCTCGCTATAGGGGACAGCCGCAATGTAAGGGTTGCTCAGCTCACCCCGAGCACGGCTGGTGCGGCCGCCGCCGTAGACGGGGTAGGTGCGCTCGTAGTGATGGTCGTGGCCGCTGAGTAATACGTTGACGTGATACTTACGCAGCAATGGGTCGAGCACCTGCTGCAGACGGCGACTAGAGAGGATACCAGGCACGATAACACATGCGACAAATAACGTGAGTAGGTGATACTGGGCATGACTGTTGTCCGGACTTGACTGCAAAAGAGCCGCAATGTATGTAAGACTATGTCGGGAAGTTTTGCTGACCTTTCTCCGTGCATGCCTGAAGTGTAGTCCGGAATATGTATCGCCCCGACAATCCAGGGCGCCTTCTTGCGGCGTTTCATCGCGGCAGCGCGAGCGAGGTCGGCCTCTAGCCACTGGTACTGTGCGCTGTGTGGCTTGATGTCGTGTTCACAGGACAGCGAAAAGGTGTGCACCGAGCCTTCGGTGCGACTCCACCAATATCGCGGCTCCCCGTCCCGCGGATGCCTCCACCGTTTATCGTACGCTTCGAACGCGCCGAACTCCTTTTCGTGGTTCCCTACCACCATCATCACGGGAAGTCGGCTGTACAGTCGCTCCGTAACATCGGCGTGCACGTCCCATGTCGGCTGGTGTCCGTCGGCATAACTAATATCCCCCAGCATCCAAACGAAGCTGAAATATCCGTGTTCTCGTAAAACGCTGTCAATCACAGCGTTTGTCTCTCTTGTTTTATCCTGAATTGACGGACAGAACAATCCCGGCGGTCGATAAACATCTAAATTTGTCGACCAACCGGGGATTTTTTGATATCGAAATTTAAGGTTTGTTCGGTCTGAGACACTTTTAAATTTAAAATTGTCAATAGCACCAAGTCTACCTACTGTAGCGATACTTTTAATTAAGTAGCAAATATAACCGGCAGGTCGGTACCCGTAGCTTTTACAGTCATTGCACTGTACGGGTAGTTTCGAAATGTGCAGTATCACCGCGGAAGTATCGATGATTTATGTAGATTTCAAATATTGATATTTCAATATGAGCAATATTTCGAATTATGATATTTGATATGTGCAATCCTTGGCAATCCCATCCACTCATAGCAGTTAACTACTATATTTTGTCTGACTTTTGTCTGTCCCAATTTCACAAAATTATCCAGGACCATTTCACCCCCCAAAATGGTCCTGAGATTTTTTCTGTCCAAATCGTCCAAATCGTCCATTTCCATACCCTATTTCGACGTCAAACCCTAACTTTATTCAAAACCCTAATTCGGATCCAAAACCTTAATTCGAATTTCAAACCCTAACTTTATTCCAAACCCTAATTCGGATCCAAAACCCTAATTCGAATTTCAAACCCTAACTTTATTCCAAACCCTAATTCGGATCCAAAACCCTAATTCGAATTTCAAACCCTAACTTTATTCCAAACCCTAATTCGGATCCAAAACCCTAATTCGAATTTCAAACCCTAACTTTTCTCAAAACCCTAATTTCCGAATCTTGCCAAAATTCAATTCCCAGATTTTTTCTGTCCCGACCGACACCCCGCCCCCCCAGATCTCATCCATGATTTGATTCAAAAGGTACCCGGGTACCCCTCCGCTCCAACGAATATTCCGTCGCGGAACCCCCCTCTATCCACGACGATTCCCGAGCTGCCCAAAAACGGTCACCAAAACTCGAACAGTGTTTTCTTCTAAAGACCAAATATCCTCTTCGAGCTTTGGTGACTTTTTTGGTGACCGTTTTGGGGCCCGAAGGATGCCTCAAAGCCCCCCCGGCGCGCAGCCGCGCCCGCGAATATTCCTTCGCGGTTCCCCGACAATTCACGGCTATTCCCAAACGGTCACCAAAACGGTCACCAAACCTCGAAGAGTGTTTTCTTCTAAAGACCAAATACACTGCTCGAGGTTTGGTGACTTTTTTGGAATCCGGAGGATGCCCCGAAGGATGCCTCGAAGACCCCCCGGCGCGCAGCCGCGCCCGCGAATATTCCTTATTTAAATTAGCTAGCTATCTCATATGTCTTCTCGAATTGAGTATAAGATAGCTCTCTACTCGATTCAACGTGCGTCACCGTCACACCATTCTTGCGAATCTCCACCCCGGGAGTATGCGCACTTTTCCACCATATTACCGTAAACACAGGTGATTCGCTCATAGTCATGTCCACTATGGTCCACAGTTTTTTTCCAACACTTTGGTACCATAAATTTAGGCGCTTGTTCACCCCGTTGGTCGCGGTGACCTCCACTGGCGTATCGGAATTGTCATCTTGCCGCCAATCACTCGACATCGTCAAATTGTCGGTTGTGACACCGAAAGTGCCCTCAATCGTGTGCATCATGATGGTCCAATTTGGAAGACTCGCAATGTAGAACTCCCACACCGTCGGCGTCGTGTAGCTACCGGCCGGCTGCGGCCCCGCCGTGTTGCCACGGGCATCGATGAGCTCCACCCAAAAGTAGTTGGTCCCGGGGTCCAGCCCGCTCACCGTGGCGACGCCATCCAAGTACCGTTTGACGCCGGTGGCGTGATTTTTCGTCGACGAGTTGAGCACCGCCGCGGTGACGTTGGTATACTCCGCCGGAACTTCGTCGACGGTGTTCCGGTACAGACGGACCTCGGTGACACCACTCATTTTGAGGTAGAGTAAGATTTTTCGATGCACCCCGGGATATTCGGAGCGTTCTCTTCTAGCCGGCTCATCACATTGCTCGTGTGACGGATGAAATCCCCCTCCGACGTATATTCGGCATTATTCAGGAGCCGGAGCGTACATTCCGTGTTGATATCACGAACGACCTCCCCGAACCGTGACGAATAGTCGTTGTGGCGCTCAGCCTTGTTCGGCCATTCCAATCCCCGATTCACCGCCGCCACGGACCCGCTGAGTAGTGAAAGACATCCGCTAACAATGGCGGGAACCCCGGTGGTAGCCGAAGGCTGCCCGATGCCGTACGTGAGATTAAGACACCCCACACCGAGACTCAGTGCGACGGTGGTGAACAAGGCCATGTCCGCACGTCCCTTAAAGAACGAATAGGAATCCCCATGCAATCGCCTGAGTTTTTTCGCGTGTGCGCGCCACTTCTCAAGCAAGGGGTTTTCGATCTGAACTGCGGCCTCGCTTTCACTCATTTTGTTTTGACCTGAGAAAAAGGGTGCCGGGTCTAATGTCAAGTCCTCCCACATCAATCAAGGTAAGCATCCGCGGCTCCTCTACCGTGTTCCCGATAGAATTTTTTCGGATGCAAGTCGTGAACCCCATGAGGTAGTTCCACGGTGGGAGGTAGGTGGTTACATCGGGCCTATTGGTGTCCGACAGCCGCAGGTTTGTTTGGACAAGTGACATGGTGTGTTACTACGTGTCGAAGAAAGAAAGCGTGATGGTGACACTGAAGGCGTCGGCGGGGGTGACCTCTATAGAGCTCTCCACCATTTCCGGGGCTGAATCGTCCTCATCAACGTCGAAGATGCCGCTGGTGTCTGATTGCGGTTCGAAGATTTCCACAAAGCCCTCGTGCAGCCCCGGGGGCAAAACACTCCCAGGGAACTTCGCCGTTCCGAGCGTATGGCGGAAGGTCATTCTTCTTCGTCTGGTATTTGGTAGAAGGTAAGACAAATTACGTACGCCGTGGACTCGCCACTGCCAAGCTCAGTAAATTGCGTCGCAGTCCGCAGTTGAAGGTCGATCTCACCCACGTTATCTAGCGGCCGCCTTATCGGAACCCCCACCGTGTCCTCGTTAACACCTTTCAGAGTGAGCTTCTGGCCCACGTAGCTCAACGCGTCTTGCGCGCGTGATCCCGGCAGAAATCCGAGGACGCTTAGGCCTTGGTACGGGTCGTCGACGAAGGTCCTGCTAGTGATTGCGAGCCCGTACGCTTGCGCGCCGTAGAGATGGATCAACGAGCAATGCGAGACCGCGACCTGCCACCTTGTACCGTCGTTTCGGTCCATACGGAAAGAGCGGAAGTCGACGGGAACCCTTTCGTTTGGTCCGCGGACATTCATCCACACGTGAAAGAAGGGTGGATAAAGGCTACGCTCGGGCTCTTCCACCCAGAAGACGAGGCTGAAGGTGTAATCGTTGACGAAAGTAGGCGTCCATGGGAGCACACTGGTTCTAAGCTTCGTCGGGCCCTGCAGGAGGTAGAAAGACATGTCACCGCGTACTAGACGCGAGCCGTCGCATATCCCAGCGCACGTGTTGCTCTGCACGTACGACGAATCCGCCATTTCGCCAAATACGTTGCCACCGCGAAAAGACTGCAAAAGAGCTAGGATGGAGTCGTTGTTTGCGGGATCCCAGCTCTTGTAGGAATTTGATTGTCGGATCGACGGTGAGCACAGCATGATCGAAAGGGGGTCGGGATCCACACCTGTGAAGCCGGTGATCGGTGTACACCACTCGAGCGCGAAGCGAACGTGGGGTTTACCTTGGAAGCCGCTGCTGTTCTGGAATGCTGGCGTGCGAACGCAGAATGCGTGTTTCTCGCCGCTCACGCGCTCTTGGGTGCTAACTACGATCCTGCGCGCGACCATTTGTTGTAATCAGTAGAAAACATTCACAAGCCCATCCGCTCCGACCACGATAAAGCCATCGTAGTGGGAAAACACGTCGACCGTTACGCTTGCGTCAAGTGCGGAATCGAAGTTCACTGTGAGATGCGACACCGACGTTGAAACATCAATACCATTCTGCGAGAACATGGACTTGTGGCTCTGGGACTCAAGGTCGGTGGCGATAAGATATTTCCCCTCGTCGAGGCCCCAGGTTCCATCCGTCACAATGCCCATATGCTCCAGGGACCCGTATGCATGGAACGCCTTCTGTGTTTCAGCCCAAGCCTCCGCGTCAGAATCGACGGGCTTTGAGGGTGTTAATACTCCGTTGATGGTGTACTGATAACGCCCCGTGTTTCCAACAACATTCTTGCGCTCGGAGACGTATTTGATGCTGCTATAGTCGGTTGCGTCCTTCCTAAACAGTGCTATCAGCGTTTTCAACGACTTGTAAGGGGATGAAAAGGCCATCGACATTGAGCTACTTCCATTTGGGGCGATCCACCGGTGCTGAGAGAAAGTGGAATACGGAATGACGATCCCACCGCTATTGGCCTCAACCAAGGCACGATCGACGGTGGGATCCAGGTGGATCATCTCGGCGACATACTCCACGTCTTTGAGCATCCATGGCCTATTCCCCTCCTGCACCTTATCCAAATCCCCCAAGGTGAGCTCGAGGGTCAGATGGGTGCGGGCCATTGCGCCGACCGGAAGATATTTCTGCTGGTTCGTACCTATGATAGCACTCATCAGGGGAATACAGAAGATCCTGCTATCTGTAGCATCTACTTCCCTACTAAAACCCTCCGAGATCGTTCCGGTTGTTTCCATCTGGATTTTGTCCCCGGTGACGTCGAATAAGGCGTGGACAAGGGCGTTGTACTCTTCAATATTCTCTAGCACACCGCCGCCGGCACCCCCAGAAGCGGACACCTTCAAGGACCTGATGATTGCGTGCGCGGAGTAATCGAACTTGAATGATGCCATTTCGCTTGCTGCATCCAAGTTTTGAAGCTTAAATTTCAGGTAACTCTGTCGCGAATTCAAGTATTCCCCGCGGTTCCCCGTGGGAAGTACAAAACGGATCGTGTTTCCCGGTAGGAAGCCGCTGGATCCGTTCTCGGGGTAGATGTGGACCCGAGACTTCGTGGCAGGCGCCGCCACGGGCTTGTTACCGTACACGAACGAATCACTGAGCGAGCTTCGCACTTCGGCCATGGTTTTCTTTTATAGTATCGTTACAGAAAATATTTTCGTTAGCCTCTTTCAAGTTTTGATCCTGGTCCTCTCATCTGGCCGTACGCGGATCTGACAGCCGCAGCATGACCCTTAATACTATTAAGATCTGGCGCTTTTCCATCAAGAACCCCCTCCACGCCGCCAGCAATCCCGCCGATCCCGCGGGCAATGGCGCCGGCCGACGCGATGCCAGCACCGAGCACGGGGTTGAAGGCGGCAACAGGCGCAGCTGCGGAGAGCATCCATCCGCCGAGCTTGTTTCCAGCCACCCGAACCCCGTGGGCGACCTTCTGGCCGATGTTTCTAAGACTGTGGAGCTTTTGACCGATGTATCGCCCGAGTCCCATGGTTGTGCGTGTTTGCTATAAGACCAGATTTTTGTTTCACATGGGTGCTTTACCCTTTTCCCGCCTCTCGGCTAGCTTTTGTTTAATAAATGAAGCCTTCTCCTCCCCACCTTTTTTCTTCATCCCCGGCTTTAATTTCACCCCCAATCTCTCTGCTACTTCATCCATTACCCCCGGTCGAAAGAGAAAAGGGTTGTCTAGAATCCAGTCATCGTGGGGGGGTCGGTTTAGTTTGGTTTGGCTCGGAGAGAGGTCTTCGAAAGATCTAACAAGCTGTTTGACACCCGATGTTGACGGCCGTTCGGAGTCCGGGGTAAATGACCTCGGGTTCGCTGCTTCCATCATTGGTTTTTCCGGCACAGGCACGGCCTGGGGCATCTGCCTCACGGATTGGGCGATGGGTGACGCGGCGTGTTTGAAGTGATCATGCGGTCGCATGATTGAACTCACCGCTGGCTGCTGTAAAATCGTCGGTGCCGGGGTGTTGTTCCCCATTGTCCAACCACGCGTAAAGGGTAAGGGCTCTGGTTGATTGCCCGGCGCGGATTCACCAGTTGTTACTGTTTGCACCACGTTTACCCGCACATTTTGATTACGCATAACACGGGTTATGGGTTTCGGTTTTTTAGCGGCCGCTCGTGTGCGTGCCGGTTTCTTCCCCACTGTCGGCTGCTTTTTCCCCCACTGAGTATTCTTGGTCTTTCGTCGCGGCATTGCTTATACCTATACGATCGAAATTCTTGTACAGCTCACCGGTGCCTGTATCGGCATACATGAAGGCAAATGGCCGGTCGAAGACAAACCTCATGACCTCGTCCGCTTCATCCCGCGGAAGCGTGATCAGCTCCTCGAATATCGCTGTGGTTTCCTTCTTGTTCCGGGGCTTGTACATCAAAAAGTGGCTGAGCGTCTTGCGTATGCCAAGCGGCATCGAGTTGTAAGACTGAACAAGGATGATGATGGACAGTCGGTAATGGCGGCGATTGAATATCAGCTCGCGAAGAATGTGCTGAATTTCATTATCTTTCAAGGAAGCGGTCACGTCATCGAGGACCAACAAGGTATTCTTCTCTTTCTCCGCCGATTGCTTCACCGCCTCGCGGATCCCGTCAAGCGTGCCCCAATCCAAATCGTCGTACATTCTATCGTGGTTCTTGAAAATGTTACGCTTCAAACTCAACACGCTGTGTGGTGGCATAACGACGTGGACGTGGTGAAAGGCCTTGCGGTAAGCTTGCTTGGAGGATAGTAGGTTCACGAGCATCGACGTTTTACCCGTGCCCGCGGAACCGATAATTGCCATAAAAAATGGTCTGTCGGGCAGCGGCGACACGATTTGTTCGTGTATCTTTTTGTCACACAAGAACGCCGGGGGTTTCACTGTGAATGCTGATCTTTTTTCGATGCTGAATCGCATTGTTTCAAGTTCTTTCTTTTATAGTATCTTCGGATTTCTTTTGGAGCCACCCCCCAGGTTACTGCCTCCAACACTTGGTATTGCTCGTCGGTGAACCCGAACCCGTCGTAGTTTTCCTTCCACCATGCCGCCGTCCCGTAGTTTGAACTCCGAGCAAGCAAATGGGGATCTATCGGTGCAGCCGTACATGCGCCCACGGATGAGACCGCTTCACCACGATCAACCTCATCACCGATGGTATCGAGTAGAGAAGAAGTAGACGAAGTAGACGCCATTTATTTCATTTATCTATTTATTTTCTATTGTCTAGTTTAGAAAAGAAATGGCATGGGACGGAGCGATCTCGAGCGCGGCGACGGCAGTGACGGAGACGGTGAACAAGACACCGTTCCTGAGGTACTTGGCGATACTGGGGGGAGCGATGTGGCTAGTGGAGAGATTTCGGCCGGCGAAAAAGAACCAACCAGCCAACCAGATCCAGCCAGCCTTGACCCGAAGCCCAAAACTAAACGAGTAGCAAGCGAGAAGATGAAGGCAGCTCTTTTGCGCGCCAGGACGGCAAAGGCTGAAAAGCGCCGGTCGAGGGCCAAGCAACCAACAATCCAGCCCCAACCCCAGTTTTTCTTCGATATTGTTTAAAAGATGCTCCAGCAGCTGTACTTGGACACGGCGTATGCTGATGCGACGCTCGATGACGGGACCCACGTATTCTCCCTACTCGATCCACTGACCGTCCCCCAGGGTTTCACCATGCAGGTTCGGCTGTTGAACGCGTGGCTCCCGCACACATATTACAGCATCTTCGAGGGGAATGACACGCTTGTTCTTAAATACGACGATGGTGGTGAAATTCCGGGAGAGCCGGTCACCATCAAGCTTCCCCACGGCAACCGTTCGATCGACGATATCGTCGCATTCCTAAACAATGGGCGTCTCGATGAGTACGTGGCTAGTTACGACGAGAACACAAATAGGCTGACGTTACTTGCAACGGAATTCGCGGATCATCATGTTGTGATCGGGGAAGGCACCACGTGCACTCGGCTACTAGGCTTATCAGTCGGTGACTCCGCCCAAATCGTCGATGGAGAGTTTTTGCTAACCGCCAGCCGTGTCGTGGACTTGACGCGCACGAGCAGTGTTTTCTTACACAGCAACCTTCTCACTCAGAACCGCGACCCTCGGACAAGGCGCGTGGGTGACATCCTAGCGAAGATCCCCAGCTCGGTACAGTTCAATGGCATAGATCACTTCAGCTCCGACGCGTTCGTTGACGTGGCCAACCGCTACATAAGCTACGTGAGCATCCGGCTCAGCGACGACGACGGGCGAACTTTGGACCTCAACGGTGGACGTTTCACTGCAACGATAAAATTAGCTTTTGTAAAGATTAACAATGAACCAGTCACGGCAAGTATCGGCGCCGCTGCAGCTGAACGGGCGCCGGGCAGTGGAGGTGGACCTATCCCAAATAGAATCCCTGTACCGCGAGCTAGCAGCCCGGGTGACGCTGGAGGAGACGGAAAATGAACGGCAGGACACGGACTTGACGGCGCTAACTGACACGGTAGCTGCGTTTTCCAATGAGTTCAGCGCGGCAAACATCCGTACCGACAACATCACTGCCGCTGGGTTCGATACCGACATCTCCATTGGCGCCACTCTTCTACCCACGACAGCGGCGTTGGTGGGACCGATTCACTCACTTGGCAGCGAATCCCACGAGTGGAAGACTGTGTACGCCGAAGAGGTTATGCTTGATGGAGTGAGCTTGAGCAATACATTGGGGGAATTGAGGAGCGATATAGACGCTGGATCGAATCTCGTGCAGCACCTGAAGGTCGAGGGAGACGGGCTGATCGGTGTCGACCACAACAAACGCGACTTCGGGGCGCTGGACTACCCGTGGTGGACCATCTTCACCACCGACATCACCGTGAACGACAGCATAAATGCCAACATGCTCAAGTCCTCACGCTCTGATACCGATGACATCACGGTGTACGCCAATCTCGTGCCAAATGACACGGACATCGGTGGGAACACGATTGGGACGTATACGAAGCCGTGGCAAGCCGGACACTTCCACCATGTGTTTGCCCAGAGCCTTTTTGCCCAAAACGAGGAGGGTTTCTCTCGCCGGGCACTTCTCGACGGGGACCAAAGCGTTAGCTCCACCATTACCCCAGAGGCTGATAAACAAGTCGATATCGGGTCGACATCAAAACCTTTCAGCAAAGCATACTTTCAGGACTTGTACGGGCTAGACGCCTCCAGCACGCCACGGAGGGCATTGCTAGAAGGAGGTGACTACGCGACGGCCAATCATTCGCACGACGACGACTACGCCGCTGCTGCACACACGCACGACGAATACGCCTTGACTACGCATACGCACGATGACGCCTACGCTCCTATTGCACACACGCACGACGACTACGCCTTGACTACGCATACGCACGATGACTACGCCGCTGCTGCACACACGCACGACGAATACGCCTTGACTACGCATACGCACGATGACGCCTACGCTCCTATTGCACACACGCACGACGACTACGCCTTGACTACGCATACGCACGATGACGCCTACGCTCCTATTGCACACACGCACGACGACTACGCCTTGACTACGCATACGCACGACGACTACGCCTTGACTACGCATACGCACGATGACGCCTACGCTCCTATTACACACACGCACGACGACTACGCCTTGACTACGCATACGCACGACGACTACGCCTTGACTACGCATACGCACGATGACGCCTACGCTCCTATTGCACACACGCACGACGACTACGCCACAACCGGGCACACGCACGACGACTACGCCTTGACTACGCATACGCACGATGACTACGCCTTGACTACGCATACGCACGATGACGCCTACGCTCCTATTACACACACGCACGACGACTACGCCTTGACTACGCATACGCACGACGACTACGCCTTGACTACGCATACGCACGATGACGCCTACGCTCCTATTGCACACACGCACGACGACTACGCCACAACCGGGCACACGCACGACGACTACGCCTTGACTACGCATACGCACGATGACTACGCCTTGACTACGCATACGCACACTGGGTTCGCCCCGACCAACCACACGCACGACGATGCCTACGCTCCTATTGCACACACGCACGACGACTACGCCACAACCGGGCACACGCACGACGATGCCTACGCTCCTATTGCACACACGCACGACGACGCCTACGCTCCTATCGCACACACGCACGCATGGAATACCATCACGGGCAAGCCCACTTTTTTCAGCGGCTCGTACAACGACTTGACAGACAGGCCAGACATCGAGGAAATTGTCGAGGTACAACTACTGGCCGCTGGAAGTGATTATGCACTTGAAAATCATACACACAACGAGTACGCCTCGACTGGACACACGCACGCGGAGTACGCCACTGTCACACACACACACAACGAGTACGCCTCGACTGGACACACGCACGACGACTACGCCTTGACTACGCACACGCACGACGACTACGCCTTGACTACGCACACGCACGACGACGCCTACGCTCCTATTTCACACACGCACGATGACTACGCCTTGACTACGCATACGCACACTGGGTTCGCCCCGACCAACCACTCGCACGACGACGCCTACGCTCCTATTTCACACACGCACACTGGGTTCGCCCCGACCAACCACTCGCACAGTGAGTACGCCATGACTACGCATACGCACACTGGGTTCGCCCCGACCAACCACTCGCACAGTGAGTACGCCCCGATAAGTCACACGCACACTGGGTTCGCCCCGACCAACCACTCGCACAATGAGTACGCCCTGACTACGCATACGCACACTGGGTTCGCCCCGATAAGTCACACGCACGCATGGAATACCATAACGGGCAAGCCCACTTTTTTCAGCGGCTCCTACAACGATCTCACCGATAAGCCAGGGCCTGCGACGTGGCTGGACCTTCAGGGCCGGCCGAATTGGACAAACTACTTCTCGCTCGGTGGCACCACGGACACCGTGACAATCGGCTCAAACAGCTTCAAGAGCGGTGACTTCGCTCCAAACGGCCAAGGAGTGTATGACCTCGGTGACCCATACGCCCGGTGGCGGCGCTTTTACGTGGAGGAGATATTCGCCGACAAGGGAATCGACGCTGGCAACAATCGCATCACGAACGTCGCACCCCCGGTAGGTTACTACGATGCTGCAACGAAAGGGTACGTTGACGAAGCCGTACCAACGTGGATTGGGAAAATTTCGTACGATGATATCGGGCAGTTCATGGAGCCCGTGCAGCCCTCTAATTTTGATATCGTATTGCATGACTCCTTGACACCGTCGGCGGACTCGACGTTCAATCTTGGGCAAAACCTGAGGCGATTCCTGTTCGGCTACTTCCAGCGCGTGCGCCTGGGGGAAAACGATCCGTACTATGACGACGAAGCTATCACATATGAATTCCTTCGGTCCTACGTAACTGAAAACGCACAGGGTGCATCGTCATGGAGCGGGATAAGCGATAAACCGGCGTGGGTCGACAAGATATCATATGACAACAATGTTGACCCGGAAAATCCTTCAAACTTCGATATAGTGGTGAGCGACAGTATCATTCCGGCCGGTCTTTATAGCATTGGGCGTGATAACAGGCGATTTGTTTACGGCTACTTCCAGCGGGTGCGTGTTTCTGAATCGCCGTACGAAGACGATGAGGCAGTACCGCTCCAATTCATGCGCGATTACGTCGCAGCGAATGCGATGTGGTCGGATTGGAGCGGCATTAGGGAGAGGCCGACATGGACGGACCGATTCAGTGGCGACACAACGGTGAGCGTAGGAAGTAATCTGGTTCCGAACGCCTCCCAACTCGATATAGGAAGTCTGTCCGCGCCATGGCGGCACATTTATTCTTCATATTTGACTGTATACAGCTTTGCTTACTTCAGTGGATCGCGTATCCAAGGGGTAGGCGCCCCGACAAGTGATACCGATGCTGCCACAAAGAAATACGTGGATGACACCGAAACGGACACAAGGTCGTATGTGGACGCCCAGAAACAGGACCTGTTGAGCCAAATTAGCACGTTATCTACACAAATGGGCCACATCATTAGCATCCTAGCGGCCGAGATGAGAGAAGAGGAGATCCCATTCAGAGTAATCTACAGCGAGGATGATAACTCCAAAATGCTTACGGTTGGTCAGGCGAGGGCATTGCATTTCATTTTTCCAGCATCTCTACAGAATCACACAGACCTTATTACGGAAGTCAAGCTCACCTTTTCATGTCGAAAATCGACGGGCTTTATATTTCTCAAGGGTCGAAGCACCACAAGCCTAAGTTGGGACATGACCGGCACTGATTTATTGGTACAGGAATCGTTCCCCGCATTTGGATTGTCGACCGGCCAGCTAGACGAAATATTGAACGTAAAAGTTACACTGCGTGTTACGATCGCTTCTAATGTGTTTACTGTGGCTTCTACCACTGTGAAGGTGCGTGACCGTTTGGAGCAAGATTTCACAATGTTTATGTAACTACTAGTTATGAACGCCGGCGCCTCGCGTCGCCTCGCCTCTTATGCTGTTGGGCCGACTCCGCTGCCCTCCGCGTCGGGACACGCTTGCGCACTGGGCGTTGGCCCGCCAAGCCGCGGGCGGGCGGCGGGGAAGCTGGCTTGGGTGGTGAGGGTTTTTGCTTGCGAGTTCGGTTTGCAATCGGGGGCGCTCGGGCTCTGAGCGCATCGACCGGCTGCTTCTTGGCGCGGGTGGGGGCGCTGGTTGTGGCTTTGGCGTTGCTTTCCCGGCGCTCCTCCAACCGCTCCTCTTCCTCAGCCTCGGGCACGACTGGCAAGGCTCCCGACGGCAGCATGGTCTTCGACTTGGTGGCTAAGTGGCTCTCGAGGCTGTCAAACGTCTTGCGCAAGTAGCCGATGTTGACATCGCTGGCGTGGTTGAAGAAGCCGGCGATCTTTTCGCTGATTTGCGTGGCGGTGAGCGACGGCTTGCGGCGTGACATCTCCCGGTGTTTCCATGTTACTTGGGCGTGGCGCACGTCCAGCGGCGTTACGGATGTGTCAATGAGCCGGCCGTTGTGGAGTTGTTTGAAAGTCAGACCGGCGGCGATGAAGGCCTTCTTCACCTTGGGACCGGCAGGGAGAGGCAGCCCATCCTTCTTGCGGCCGATACCCACCAGCCACTTCCTACCTGCTTCGGGGTGCCCTGCGGCGAGCGTCGCGTCCACAGCAGACTTGATGTCTGGGTGCTTCGACAAATCAAACGAATAGGGTGTTCCAAAGCGGCTCTTCCCCGTTTTGAAATGAGCTATGTAGATCTCCCCGGTGCGGCGATTGTACCAATCGTCCCGGGAGGCATCTCCGACAGATGGGTTGTACCGGCGGCCATCATCATCGCGGATCTCGATTCCTCCAAGATTGTCCCGCAGTCCGAGGAGTTTCACTTGCAAGAAGGCTGCGAGCCAGGTGGTAGACGGCCCAACCTCGCTCCTCACCTTGGGGAGGTAGCGGACGAGCATCTCATAGCTCGGGACGGCGTGGAGGTCGGACTTTGCCTTATTGGCTTGCACCTCGCGGTCCGCTTGGATGGCTTGAAATAAACCGACTTCACCCTCGCCGAATCCCCCGCGGTACGTCTGAAGCACGTCCGTCCCGAGGCTGTCCCGGAAGACCCCCCAGGCGCCGAAGGTGGTCGTGATGTGCCCCAGCTTTTTTGAGTAGCTTTGTGTTACCTGCTTGAGCGCCGTGGACTTGGTCCGCGCGCGGGCGCGCTTCCCGGCGGTGGAGGTGGCAACTGAGCCGCTCGTCACCTCATCGTCATCGTCGTCGTCCTGCCCGGCCACCGCCCCCACGGAACTATCCATGGCAGTGGCGTCGGCCTCCACTTGGATGATAGTTTTGGTGTTTTTCGCCCTGAGCCACGCCATCACCCCCTCGGCGTCGCGAAGCACCGGGACGGCATTATCATCGGGATCTGCCTTGGCGAACTCCGTGCGAATCTGGCGGAACGTACGGCGAACGTCGTCAAGGTAGACCTTGGAGTACGTCTCCGCGACTAGCCTACCGTCCTTCATGACTTTGCGCGCACTCGTGCTGCCCATATTGTGTTTCTCCACGTCACCGCTCCAAAAGGTATCGATTTGCGCCCATGTGATGGGGGTAGATGTGCCCTTCTGCGGGGTGTCCTCGAGGCACTGCTGGTAGTCAGGGCGTGGGGGCTGCGCCGGGGGCGCAGAGACCTGAACCCTGGGGAGATCGATGGGCGGGAGAGGACTCTTATCCTTGTACAATCCCTCCAACTTGACCCCGTGAGTTTCCTCAAGCACGGCTCGGAATCGTGGATCGAGAGCACGGATACGATTGATTTCCCTCTCCCCCCAATTGTATCCTTGGAGAGTCTTTGTCGCTGGTTTGCGACCGGCAATCACGCTTCGGACCGCGGAGATGAGCCGCTTGGCGGCCGCATTCTCCTCGTAGTACGCTTTGGCGCGGGCGCGCTTGACTTCGGGGGAGTCGGGCATGATGCGATTGTTTTGTTATCCCCGGAGAAATTATTTTCTGTCCGCTCAAACGCACTTTAAACGCACTTTAAACGCACCAACACCGGAGGCCCCGGGATATTTTCTCCCCTTAGGTTAAAATGACGGAGTACGTGGAACATCTGACAGTGGGCGAACTTAGGAGAATCGCTAAGGTTCATCTCCTCTACCTTCAAAAGGACAGGGAGCGTTCGCGCAGGTACTATCAACAAAACGGCGAAGCGCGCCGAAAGGCAAATCTTGAGCGCTACCACCGGAACAAAAAGCGCGGCGGCACAGATCACCGCGAATCAAAGATCAAAGAGAATGATCCAAGCTCCAACGAAACGTAGGTGCGTTTAAACGCACTGGAATTATTTTCTCCGGGGGAATACAATAAGAAGATATGGACGCCTCAAACGCTCAAATGATCGCAAGCGCTACATCCCCCAAACCCCATCGTGTGGAAAAACACTGGGGGGTTGAGTGGCTTCGCAAAAACGGTAAGGACGGAGAGAATCCTTATTACATCGTGCTACAAAACGCAAAGCCCGGAGACATCACCGTCACGTGCGAGTTCAAAAAATCTCACTTGTTTATGTACTCTAACTTGACCGTACATGAGCTCAAGAAGGTACTTGCAAAAAATCGGTATGCTTACGAGATCATCCGTGCTGACGCCCCGCGGAAAGCATTCTTTGATATCGATTGCGACATCCCAAAAGACACCGGGGCCGAAGAATGCGAGCTCATGTTCTCAGAGCTGCAAAGTAAATTGAAGACTAAAATCACTGAAATATTCGGGGACACTAGGATATTTCTCTCCGGTGGCGTAGGCAACAAGGATGAATGTATCCGCCTCTCCTTGCATGTCGTACTTGGTGATGTCGTCTACGATAGCCACGAGCACATGAAAGACTCTAACTTTGACTCTGTGATCGATGTCCTCGGGGCCGATCTAGGAGTCAAGGTCGACAAGATTTACACACGAAACAGGCTTTTCAAGCTCCCGGGACAGAGCAAGCTCGGGAGCGACCGCGTCCAAGCCATCCTCGACGGCTCGTCCGTGGAGGACCACTTTGTCACTGGCCACATGCCTGAAAAATGGACGTCGAAAACATTCACCGCGAACTCAGTTGCAGCGTCGCCGACCAAGCTTTCTCTTGTAAGCCAAGCTTCCCCCAAGAGTAAGCCTCAAAGCTCATTTTCCTCAGGAAGCATTTCGCCAATATCTGGAGCGACAATCCCGTACGATTGGAGTATCGAGGGAGATCCGCTGAAGACCCTCGAGATTCTTCATCATGACTTCTCAAATCACCGTCTCCCACACAACCTGATTTATTCCGTCATGTCGTGGTGTGTCGGTCGTGGCGTTCATTTTTCATCGTTTTACGCATGGGTTTCCCGAGGAAGAGAAGATTGCAATGCCACTCGAGTCAAGTACGCTGCGATGTGGAACGACTTGAACCACGAAAAGATTGCTAGCAACAAAACCATCTCTAACATTCTCAAACAACTGTACCCTGACGCGATTTTCGAGGATCGAGAGACGCGGGAGATGATTGATTACCTACGTATCGTCCCCACGACAACATTAAAGATTGAAGAAGAGATCGATGGTACCCAACGCCGTCCCGAACTCAAATTGTTCGCGCAGAAAAACAACGTGGTCCTCGACTTGCCGATGGGGATCGGAAAGACGATCTCGATCATTCATCATATGCTCGAAAATGAAAAATTGGGCCGGCGTACGCTCATAATTACATGCCGGTGCACGCTCGTTAAGGACATGCTTGCAGTCGCTACACGGATGGGTTCAAAGCTCAATAGCTATTCAGAAACACCCTCTCCGGAACTGTGCGACAGTCTTATAATTCAACAAGAATCGATGTACAAGCTTGAAACAGCGAAAGCATATGATAGCGTCATAGTTGACGAGATGGAGTCGCTTTTGAACCAGTCAGCAAGCACGGAAACACATGGTCTCCGCCTCACCCGAAATATTGCATCGATGATCGGCTTACTTAAGAGCGCGAGCAAGACTATATTCGCTGACGCCGTGACGACCCAAAAGACGATTAGGTTTCTTAACAATATCGGGATTGAAGACTTGGATATCGTGCATTGCAAGGGGTTCCAGAAATCCATGCGAACCGTTCATTTTGTTCAAGCCGGGTCTAAGGCAAACGGCATCGCCCACAAAATGGCTCAAATGATAGGCGAGAAAATCAAGAAAGGAGAAAATGCCTTCGTGTACTATCCATACGCCAAAAGCAAATACAACGACAAAGGCATTCTAACCCGATTCGGTATTCAAGACTTCGCTAAACTAGTCGAAAACTACTCGGGGCTATCCGAGGATAACATATTGGCATTTTATGGAGAAATGGACGATGAAGCTTGTAGCGAATCCCTGATGGACGTCAATATGTCATGGAGTTTTAGGCGCGTTGTGATCACCACTAGCAAGATCACTGTTGGAGTTAGTTTTGAAACGACGCATTTTCACTCGGTATTCATAGCGAAGTCGCCGAACTGCTCGCCAAGAAACATCATCCAGACGTCTTGTCGCCCACGGTCATTGGTCAACAACACGGTATATGTTTTCCAAATGCCCGGAAAGGTAAACCAACAGCCAATTGAGAACTTGTTATACCAACGGTCGCCGTACTTTGAAGCATATCGGGCATTGCTTGCCGATGTCCAATATGAGCGATCTAATTGTGACATGAACGCCTTTAAACTGTTCATCGATAGGGTCGGATATCGTGTTGGCGATGACATCACGTTACAATCATCGCCCGGGTCAAAGGCACGAGAGATTGAAACGAATAACGACTACGCTTGGGATGCGATCCCGGACCTTTTCTCCGCAGAAGCCGAATACACGGAGACAAAAGTGCGGGCTCGTTGTGCGACCAACATCGAGAAAATATCATACAAAAAACACGCATTCAAACGATTGTTCTATAAGGAATCGCGCGATGAAATTGCAAAACAACTTTGGGACGATGGTCACGTAGATGTCGCATGGAAGACATCACGATTCAAAAACGAGTTCGGACACAACCTGCGCTCTACCATCACAAGCATTGTTGTCGACGACATCTTAGAGAAGGCGGCGGGCCGAAACCTCGACGATGACAACCCTAAAACGTTGTTCGAAAACGTTCCAGATTTTTCAAGTGATGAGAGAACCCGCCTAGGAAAAATGATCATTGGTGCGTCTTGCTTCACAAGTAGCCGGTCGTCGAAAGAGAAGCGGATCAATTCCTTCTTCGAGCTTGCTTTTGGGATTCCCGTGCTATGTTATAACAAGGCAAAACACAAGTGGGTTCTCAAAACATCCAACCTAAAAACAATAATATCCATTTTCAAAGCGGTGCGTGGATCCGAGGAGTCTCCGGTTCACTTACCCGAGTACGCTTTCATCGGGCTATGAATAAGGAATATTCGCGGGCGCGGCGGCGCGCCGGGGGGGCTTCGAGGCATCCTCCGGTCACCAAAAACGGTCACCAAAGCTCGACCAGTGAATTGGGTCTTTAGAAGAAAACACTGTTCGAGTTTTAGTGACCGTTTTCGGGCAGCTCGGGAATCGTCGTGGATAGAGGGGGGTTCCGCGACGGAATATTCGTTGGAGCGGAGGGGTACCCGGGTACCTTTTGAAACAAATCATGGATGAGATCTGGGGGGGCGGGGTGTCGGTCGGGACAGAAAAAATCTGGGAATTGAATTTTGGCAAGATTCGGAAATTAGGGTTTTGAGAAAAGTTAGGGTTTGAAATTCGAATTAGGGTTTTGGATCCGAATTAGGGTTTTGAATAAAGTTAGGGTTTGACGTCGAAATAGGGTATAGAAATGGACGATTTGGACGATTTGGACAGAAAAAATCTCAGGACCATTTTGGGGGGTGAAATGGTCCTGGATAATTTTGTGAAATTGGGACAGACAAAAGTCAGACAAAATATAGTAGTTAACTCGTTAAGCCTCGTTCCGCTGGTGCTAGCGATACTTCCTGGCAAGTCTGGCGGCCAAGCCACCGTTGCCGCCATATGCATCGCGCCCTTCTCCAGAATGTCGCGTATGGATAGTGTCTCCGTAGCAGCAAGAGCGTGGACTAGCACGCGCTCGCTCTCCGCTACCTGAGCGAGGAACCTACGATGGGTCTTTCCGCTCGGGCTATGCATCACCTCGTTGGCGACGAGCACCACATCGCGCACCAGCTGCTGCAGCTCAACGTGGTTCTCGCACGGCGTGTTAAACAAGAGCGGGTATAGCGCACGGACCTTGTCCACCTCGTACGTGCAGACGAGCTTATCGGAAAGATTCTTGAACTTGTCCATAGCGCTTCGGATGTTGTCTTTCACCGTGCCCCCGCGCAACCCGTACAACCAGTAAGGTGAGCACGACTCCCCGCGCGCTTGGTGCCACTCGCGGATCGAAGGGAAGAAGGACTCCTCATCACCCGCAACCGCAGACACGCCCGACTCGGCGTTCGACTCTGCACCCGACTCCGTAACCACAATCAGCTCCCGAGCGTTGCAATACTCTTGCAGTATCCTGTGCGGTCAGCGACACCAATTTGTCAGGATGGTCGAAAACTATGCACACGAGGGGGTTGCTTATTTGGATGCTGCTCGCGAAAGTATCTGCGTCGTGCCACTTACCAAGCACGCTGGTGATACCTGCTCCCCTCGGCCTCTAGCCCGCGCAGTGCGAGTGTTTTCCGGACAACTGCAAAGATGGCCATCATCCTGTGGAGACAGTGAGCCGGTGCACTACTTAATCGCTAGTGTCTTGACAAAAGCGGGACGACACTACGGTGTCACGACTATCGACTATCGTCCTTCGGCAAATAAAGCATGGAAACACAAGCGAGAAGGCATACCTAGCGAGAAGGGTCACTTGCAGGCCACAGGTGTGCTGAGGCAGCGCGATACGGTCGAGCCAGACGTAAAGGCAACCGGCGGTGTCCACCGCCCGCTCTAGCTCCCGCAGCTGCCACGCGGTCATGTTAAGACTCAGGCCCTGGCACACGCGCGTCTCCTGGTTCTGCCACCGATAGCTCACCGCCAGCGTGTCGTCCATGCGGTAATAAGAGGCCCGCGTCATTACCAGTGGTCCAGTGTACTCTTCACCCCGGTGAAACGCCGCCAGCGCTGCTTTAAGGTCACCCGCATCCACGAGGAGACCGAAGCTCGCCTCCGCGGGGTTGAGGTCCGCAAAGGTGCTGGGCGAGTCGTGGGTGCTCAGCAACATCAAGATGGTCAGCAGCCGGAAAGCCCAAACAAGCCCGATGCTCCACGGCGACCCCAGCGGCTGTACGAGCATGAGAAGGATGATGTTCACCAGCAGCTGGATCTGTCGGTATTTGAACCCGCCACGTGTGCCTCGCAGGTAAGCCCAAAATCCTACAGACCCCGTAGACCCGCTCGCCTTCCGAGAGTCAGTAGCTGATTCAGACGCACAAGGCCAGAAATCCGATGCGTCCATTAGAGGGATGTCGGGAAAAATCGAGGCTCGGGAGGTCAGGCGCTGCAGCCCTGGAAGCCTCCGCAAGAGCCGTCTAATGTTTCTGCACAGTAGGCCGTCTAGATCCAGCGACCAGGCAACACACAGAGAAAAACAAGTTATGTGCAACACAGAAATGTACGCGAGCGCCGTCATCTCCGCCGCGCTGGCCGCAAGCAGCTTAATCTTCACTCCGACGGCAAAGACATAGACCATAGAGACTGCGAAAGGCAGTGTAATCCAATGCACCCGCATGCACCTGAAACGCGGGAAAGCGCGAAGTCAGACTCTGACCGCCAACGATACTGCGTATGCAGGCCTGATATATAGGGACTATTGTTTAAAAAGCAACAATACTGGCAGCAGCGGCGGACAGCAACACTAAGACGAGGGAACACACCGAAAGAGCCATCTGGTGTTAGTCTTCGTCAAGGCGACGTCGAATATAGAGCTCCACATTTCGGTACGTATGCCGAACAATAATCCGGAGAAGTAAATGTTCGAGGTGGATACGAGAACGGCAATGACGTCCTTGAACATCCAAGCCACGGTACATGGCTGCCACCACGCCGCGTCTTCGCCGCAAGTGGCTGCCCGGAACGCCAGGTACTCCTCGCTGCTCCAGACTGCGATGTCACCCACCGCGAACGCTGCGCTCATCACAACGTTGAAAATTGCCACGAACATCATTAGCTGGGCCTGGCCTTGTCGAGTCACCTGCGTCCAAGGAACGAGTTGTTTTTCTTTAACTAATTTCAACTACACAATTGCTTCGTCCGCCCCAGCGACTCCAATAAATAGTGGTCATTCACTTCCTTGACACTCCAAGGCGTGCACAATGTGCACATACCTTCACAATTTCATCGAATACTGTCTTTGATGACGCCGCAGCCCAACCACTCACCTGCCCGTGGCGGTGGTCGGACCGTTTGCCCAGCTGTTGACGCTGCGCCGCCGAAATTTTAGGCCAAAGCTCAGCATTCACCATTACAGTCATTACGCCGACTGTGGCAATCTGCAGGCCCATAAGGACCTTAAGTGGCAGAGCACATTCTTCGGAAAACATATCTGCGCTGACCAGACACGGGTTGGCTAGAGTATATGCTGCCCCAGCGGTCTGCACGAATAACAGAAGAAAGGTGCAGAGCAGTGTGCCTCGAACATCGTCGAGCAGCCAAAGCTTCCGCAAGCAGAGTCGCCACGACGACAACGTTTCACAGCAGCTATACCATACGCGTGTCACCACCCCAGGTTCGTCATTACTGTAATGGCTGTCTTTTCTTGACGTCGAGGGGGAATCCTCTGGCTCAGCGATGTCTTCCCAGACACCGACCTCCTCGTCTGCCCAATCCACCGTTGGTTTGCTTTCGCTAAGGGGAGAGGGGAGACGGGGGCCGGGCGCCTCCTCCGGCAGCCCATCCTTCGCGCCGCCAACAAGTGCTGATATACTACCCATTGCGCTGTCATCCATTTGCAAATTAGTGTCCACATTTAGAGACATTCCTGAACATGTATGTTCTGCACAAGATCCGACAGCGATCTGTGAGCGCCGGCGCAGTGGGAGTTTCGACCCGCGACTCGAGGACTGATGACCAGAGGTGCATCGCACGCCGAATGGTACCGCGAACAGCGCGCCCGTGAATTAGCGAGCGCCAGAGGCATAATTTTTACATCAATAAATTTGTATTATTCGTGGTGGAGCGGCAGTACCGTAAGGCCGGTTCTTTGGTGAACTTAGCCACCATCCGCGAAATAAACTGGAGCAGCAGTTGTAGTAGTAAAGGTTTGCGACAAAGATCTTCGTCTAGTACTCATGTACGGGGTCGGATAGGATCGCTTACGTGTCTCTTATAATAAGTTGAATTGCTGAGTTGTAAACTTGTTAAGCCCTGCTGCTCTTGCTACTGAATGGTAATATATAGAATCCTGCAGGTCAGGTACTTTGCTTGCTTGGTAGCCACCACTGCATTTTCTTGTAAGACATTATATTTCAAATCCTTTAGGTACTGATACTGGTTTGCTTCAAAAATCTCATATAGTACAGGTGGCGGCAATTTTGCGGTCGCCACGTAGCCAGACTCCACCGAAACTGAGTCAGTACCATACTGAAACCCTAAACCCGCCTATCTTACCGTCCTGAAATCTGTACTATATATCGCTACCCGTTCTTTACGGATACTGATGGGGTCATCCAGCCTCACAAGCGCTGGCGATACATGTACTGCCGTACTTTTCCATCTCCCCGCGGCGTTTTTTGGTCAGATTGATTTGAATCTAGAGGTTTGCATATCCAATATCATGTGTACGTGACAGTAACTCTAGCGGTTACTGGTACCGTTAATATCGGCGCGTCTCGCCTGCAGGGCAACCACCTTGCCCGAACAGTTAGACGCAGCCAACGACCAACGACTTCCCCAACGGTCAGCTCTAGCTAGCCCGTGCCTTATAAGCCGTAGCTAGCCACGAGCCTAGGCACTCTCTGCTTTCGCGCTCAGCCAATCTAGGCTTCGCGCGAATGCAGTCTCGACTCTCGTAGTCGAGTAGGGTGTCAATCTTACTTTCGTCCCATGCGCACTCGAGCGTCACGCGACACTTCCCCTCGTTCAGCTACGCAATTCCCCAATATGCAGCCTGAGCAGTCTACATCCGCCGCAGCGGCCGACCCTCACGCTACCTCACTCGAACAACGCACAGCCGAACAGATTCGTACGGCAGTTTTAGCATCGGAACAACGGATAACGGAACAGTTTTTGGCGGCTAACGCTGCCTTACTCGCCCAGCTCCAACGCACCACAGCTACACCTGCTCCTACTGATCCACAGCAGTCCATTCCCGCCGACGCAACAGCGACGGAGGGTGGTAAGGCGGCCCCCGAGCCACCTATCGACCTGCTCGACGACGAACCCGACCCCGCCGCGGCCGAGTTCGTCGACTTCACCTACTACGGCGAAGTCATCCCGGCCGGCCTCGAACGTCCCCCTCGAGACGTCGAGGAGCCACGTCTGTGGACTCTCACGGACGACACCGCCCGCGCCCTAAGCGACAAACGCACCCAAGCGGCATACGACGAGTACCTACACATCGGGTGCTATGCCTTCTTCGACAGTTGCGCCAACGCGGCAATTGGCGAGGCTTTGGACACGTTGTCGCACGGCCCACCTCTACCTACAGAGCAGGCGGCAGCGATTGCCCTCATCCGAGCGGGCCATCGCACCCACGCAGCGACGGAGGAGGCCGCCCGTACTAGACTGGGCTTCCTCCGCCTCACCAAGGGCGGACAAGCGAGCACAGATGCGGACCGCGTGTTTGCCGAATTGGCACACGAGCGCTTTTGCCGACCGCGCCCTACCGCGGTCTCCGGCACATTGGACGCGCTACGCCAAGCTTTCGTCGACCGCACGCTTGAAGTCAGCTTACACGCCGCCAGCAAGGCCGCCGCCGGCGCCGCTTTCGCAAAGGTCACGCCGGACAAGCCCACCGGCCCCGACGCTCGCACCCGCAAAGCCGCCGCCGAAAAACGCAAGGCCGCTGCCGCAGCAGCAGCCGCGGCACGAGCCGCCCCCCCCCCCAAGCCGACCGACCCGGCTAAAACCCCGAGCAAGAAATGATGGTGTGGCCCGCCGCGCCGATTCCTGCTCCCCGACATCTTCCTTCATGCGCCACCGCGTACGTCGAAAATGGCGGGAGTGGGAGCGCATCGGCGCGAGCGGCCAAGTCCTAGGTTGGATCCGCCACGGCGTACGTGTGAAGTTCAAGCACGGCCTACGTCCCAAGCCGTTCAACCACGGCATCT
Organism: Tetraselmis chui; assembly: GCA_026401115.1. NCBI lineage: Eukaryota > Viridiplantae > Chlorophyta > Chlorodendrophyceae > Chlorodendrales > Chlorodendraceae > Tetraselmis > Tetraselmis chui. Next base: position 26,509 of record JAPMLY010000694.1, read on the forward strand.
CCATGCTAGACGCCACACCCGACCAACTCGAGTTTCTCAACTCGGAACTACCACGCTTCGAGGCTTGCGGCGCATGGGAGCGCTCTACGAACCCCCGCTACGTCTCCCGGATGTTCTTGGTGCCAAAACCCGGATGCAATCAATGGCGCTTGATCATCGACCTTCGAGAACTCAACCGCTATTGCTCAACGTTCAACATGACTTGCGAGACCCTCAAGCACCTCCGCCATCTATCTCGACCGGGGGACTACTTCGTCTCACTCGACCTCACCGATGGGTACTACACCCTTGGCATCCGGGAGGAGGACCGCGACTACTTCACGGTCAACTACCGCGGCACCCTATGGCGCCTCGCATGCCTCCCCATGGGGTGGTCGGGCTCCGCCTACTACTTTTGCAAGCTCACTCAAGTGTTTACGAACCACCTCCGCCGCCCTCCTCCTCCCACGCCCGCATCTACACCGGCCGGCCCGCGCCGCCCGTCCAAGCGCTTCCTCCGGAACGCGCGATGGCGAGGAACCCGACTACTCCCCTACATGGACGACTTCCTCTTCTTGGCGGATTCCTACGACGAGGCCCTCTTACTCCGGCAGCGCGTCCAAGCCCTGCTCGACAGCCTCGGCCTACAACGCAACCCCAAGAAAGGTGTATGGACGCCAACGCAAGTCGGCGACCACTTGGGCCTCACGGTGGACTTACTACGCGGCGAGTTTCGCGCCCCACCCGAAAAACTGCTACACCTCGCACAACACGCTTCGGCCTTGCTCGGACGAGCAGCGTCCAACGCACGATGGCTACCCACACGCCAACTCGCAGCCTTCGCGGGAAAAGCGCAATTCCTCTACCTCGCCATCGCGCCCGCCCGATTCTTTTTGCGCGAGCTCCACAACGTCTTGGCTACCCGTACCGGTTGGGGGGGACGCGTGCGCCTCACCCACCAACTCCGACGCGACCTCGAGTGGTGGCGCACGGTACCCTCCCAACACAACGGCCGGTCGATCTACAAGCCCGTCGAGACCGCCTACTTACACGCCGACTCGAGCGACTACGGGTGGGGAGCCGTCCTCAACGAGGACGCCAATTACCAAGCCCGCGGGTTTTGGAGCGCCCCCGACCGCCTCCAACACATTACGTGGAAGGAACTTCGAGCAGTCAGGCACGCGGTCGAATCCTTTCTACCGCAACTCCGAGGACGACAAGTCCTCCTCCACGAGGACAACACTGCCGTGGTCGCCGTCCTAACCAAGCTAACGTCCCGGTCACCCGTCATGATGACGGAGCTGCGGCGTTTGTGGTTCTTACTCGACACCAACGACATCCACATCCGCCCACGCTACATCCGGTCAGCCGCCAACGTCTGGGCCGACACACTCAGCCGCGAGCTGGACTCCGAAGACTGGCAGCTAAACCCTCAACTCTTCAACCACCTTCAGCTCCGGTGGGGCCCGCATACAATCGACCGGTTCGCTTCTATGCTCAACACGCAACTGCCACGCTTCAACGCCCGCTGGCGCGACCCCTTGTGCGAGGACATCGACTGCCTACACCTCCCCGACGCGGCGTGGAAACGCGAGAACAACTACTGCAACCCCCCTTGGTCTGCCCTACCCGCACTCGCCGCGAAACTCGAACAAGCTCAAGCCGCGGCGACTGTCATCGCCCCCTACTGGCGGAACAAAACGTGGTACCACGCGTTCGCCCGCTTGGCCACCGAGACCGTACACTTCCCAGCGTCCCGCAACCTGTTCTTCCCCGGCAGGCTAGGCAAGCGAGAAGGGGTCGGACCTCCCGCTTGGAGCATCGTGGCTTTTCGACTAGCACCCCCTCTTGGCTCTACACGCGACGCGGTGCGATTGGCCGGGCGATACGCCCGGACCGATTAAATACTCATGTACAGCACGTCCTCCCTCTGCGTACAGGACCGCCGCGCTACGGATTACGCCGCGGAGCAGCACAGTCGCCCTGGTCCTCCGAACTGGCTGAAACTTTTCAAGACCTCCTAGGTTCAGATAAGCTCGGGGTTACAGCGGTTGCCCTACTCAGCAACTCGCTAGCGCCCTCTACGTACTCGAGCTACCAGAGCGCAATCCGACAGTTTTTTATTTTTTGTGCAGAGGAAAATATCGCCCCGCTACAGGCCACGCCGGCCACGATGGTCCGCTACACCGCCTGGCTTGCCCTCTCGGGAACGGTCGCTGCCAGCTCGCTGCAGCCTTACTTCTCCGCAATTAACAAGTTCTTCCGCGACCACCGGCGCCAACCTATCGCCGTGGGCGAACTCCTGGCGGACGCCCGCCGTGGACTCGAAATGCTACAGCACCGCCTGCTGCCCACCACCGCTCGCCTCCCGCTACCCGCACAAGTCGCTCTGGACATCCTACACGCCGCCAACACCCTACACGGAACTTTCGCGTGGACCCCTGCTTCCCTCCCGCAGATGCAGCGCTTCAGAGCCTGTTTAGCGGTGTGTGTCAATTACATGTTTTTCTGCCGCGCCGAAACCGGCGCCCGCTGCCAGACCGGCGACCTAGTGGTCGACAGGCCCTCTCAACAAATCTGCCTATTCGTGCGCAAATCTAAAGGGGACCAGCGCCGCGACGCGGCCGAAAAACCTGTCATCGCTATCCCTGTAGCAGCTAACCCCGTCTTGGCAGACCTGCTCGTCTACTACACGGAGCAGCGCGCGACCTTCTGCAACAAATTCTACAACACGCCACCCCCACTCGCCTTTTGGAGCTGCTCACCTTCCGAACCTTCCACCGAGTGGGGCGCCGCGTCCACCATCTCCGCCTGGCTCTCCCTCGCCCTCCTCACAGTCCACTCGTCCGCGCCCGCCGGCTTTAAATGGACGTCGCACAGCCTACGCAAAGGCGCGGCGTCCGCTGCCAGCTGCATCGGCGCGCCCCTCCCCGTAATCAAATTTATGGGTGGCTGGGCCAAGAACAGCTCTGTGACCGAAGGCAAATATATTGACCCAACCATGACCCCATCACCTGCTGCTTGGCGGTTCTTCGGCTGGCTCACTCCGTCCCCCCCGCAACACTAATTCTGGCTGTGCAAGCCTTTGGCTTTAGGTTACTGGCAAAACGTGCCCTAGGGTAAATGGTCAGATTGATTTGAATCTAGAGGTTTGCATATCCAATATCATGTGTACGTGACAGTAACTCTAGCGGTTACTGGTACCGTTAATATCGGCGCGTCTCGCCTGCAGGGCAACCACCTTGCCCGAACAGTTAGACGCAGCCAACGACCAACGACTTCCCCAACGGTCAGCTCTAGCTAGCCCGTGCCTTATAAGCCGTAGCTAGCCACGAGCCTAGGCACTCTCTGCTTTCGCGCTCAGCCAATTTTCGTGCCCCCGGGATATGGGACTGGCAGGTAAGCCACAGCGGCGATATCTTGCTACTACGTTAATTGAATTCAAATATTGTTCATAAAGAATATCACAGTAATTAATTCTGGATTACAAGCTAAAGGAACAAAAAAAAACTATTTTAAATTACAATCGATTACTGTTGCAGGAAAAAAAAGAAAAATGAGACGACTGGGGTATAGACCTAACCCTAGTTTGTACCACAACTAGGCAAGCTTGGGCTGCGGTGCTATCTCAACTGAGTGTAATCAATCAACCAAAACGAAGCCCGACTTCATGTCGTGACCTCCGAATGCGGGGTTGTATGCCCACCAAGTATCAAACATGTATCAAACGTTGCCCACTTGTCACTGAACACGCGTGGCGGCAGGCAGTCGCTCAAGAAACCGTAGCACATGGAGCCGTCACAAGACCGTTTGTCGCACTCAAAGTTAAAGAGGCAAAAATACTTCAATTACGAGCGGGCGAACAAATCACGTGTCAAACGGACACTCCACGAGCAAACACGAGGTTGTGGCGTAAAGGTTGTCGTCGTAATGGTGTTCCGGCAAACGGCAAAGCAAGAAGAAGCATTGAAGCACCATCGCACCGCCCAATGAAGGTGGCTCGCGGCTGACCGAAATCACACGCTCAACAAATGCCCGCAATATTCTGCATCTACCTATCATTATGTTTTCAACAACTAGAGGCAATAATATATACTAGAGCGAGATACAACTCATATATTAAAGCGTCTCGCGATTCCACTATGCGTCAGACTAGTAATTGCCTTAATTCATGTTCAGCTATACTGCCGGATCAATAAATCAGTTTGACCACGCTAAACGCAAACCACGCTTACGCAATTGTCGTGTCAAAAGAAGAAAAAATAAGCAGGCTTGGGTAGGGCTACCATGTCGGCTCTTTCCCTCCCTCTAGCTACCGAACACCGTGACGGTATGTAGTTAGCCTCCGGAATATCAAACCTCTCACCGCACTTCGTTATCATCATGCCGACTGCTAGAAATTTTCCGTGATATTCACGCGCTCAAGGCTAACACTCCGGGAACAACCATTGCTCATAACCACAACCTCACAACCATTGGGTCGAGGTGCATCGCTCCCCCATACACGCATGTTGTGTGCCAAACTCTGACACATTCATCACATACCGCCATGGGCACGCTGCGACTCTCGCTGCTGCACGACTTGCACCCCGCCCATAATACCATCTGCGGGTGCCATTTCGCGTTGAGCATGAATCAAATTAGACAAGTTGCATGGTGCACACTGATCCGAATGGACCGTGATTACCTTGTCATATGCCCCCACCAAGTCCAATCAGCCAGTCAAGTAGACCTTATGCACCCAAAGTATTGGGCGCATTGTCCTCACGTCCAACGTGTTGAGCGGTGGCTGCGCACATTAAACATCCGCCTCAACTTGGTAGTGGTGTTTGCGAGGCTGAACATCTCCACGCCGCATCTTGTGATACCGCACACGTCCCTCCGCTGATCTGCCAATGCCTTTTCAAATGCCTTTGGCACTGTCGCTCTAATGTATGTTGTCCGCGCGTTTGGAGATCATTTCCAGAATAGCTTGCCGGTCCTCCACGTCAAAATTCTCCTCAATCATATACCCCGCAGCTATGAGTGGCTGACCGGTGTCCGAAGGACCGGTGCTGCGCTAGACCAAATGTCCCGGTTTTTCAAGCTAGAACAGCGTCAATGCACCCCGCAACGCACGCCAATTTTTCCTCGCGCAAAATAAGTCGTTGTTGCGCATATTTTTTTATGGCTGCGCTGCCAAGTAGTTTGCAATTGCGGCCTGCGGCTGCCCATGTGGCTGGCCATCCACCCTAACTTGTTGCTCGCCCTCGTTGTGCGGCCGCCTACTAAGCAAATCTGGAACGGTGTTGTCCTTGCATGGCCGCTGTTTGATGTCAAAATTGTACTCGGGGTAGTAAAATCAAACCCCATCGCACAATTTTCACCGGGCATCGAACCCGCGACCTTCCGCGTATTAGGCGTGCGCTTTACCGGCTCACCGAAAAAGCACAGTTGACATATGTGTGGCGGTTAGCCTCTGAAAGCTAAACGCTAGCACAAATCTGTTCTAGTCTGTCTAGTCTTGTTGCTGTAAGATGGGAAAATGCTATTGTCGAGAGGCAATTGATGAGAGATGTTTCACTGCTGTACTTGGGCAGTAGATGTTGTAAATGAACAAAGGAATTGTTAAATGGTTCTGTCACCTCCCTCTACTGCACTGGGCTTAAATAGGTTTCAGCCCAGACTAATTACGCCTGCAAGCTTCGCTTACGTGTCAGGCGTTAGTGCTGTCCAACCGTCGCCTTCTGTCCTCGGGACATGGCCTTTCAGCTTCCTCGGTATTACGACGCAGCTCCTTCTGCATTGAAGAGCTTGTTCTGGCGCGTCGTCTTCTGGCTAGTTAGACTAATTATGCATATCTGTACGTACCGGGAGGTATTAGTCGTACTGTAGCATCAGCACCATTATAATATTGCAGTAGCGACGTACCCACGAATATACGTCCGTCCGATGGAAAAGCACGAATTGGAATCCGTAACGAGTACCTGTACAATGTCCTGCAATGTACTGTTGTAGGACTGTACTCGTCACACTCGTACCCTCCCCCTCTTGACAGATCAATGAGGCCGCCGCGAGGCAGACCTCCGTGGTTCTTGGCTCCTTTACTGAAGCAGTTACTGGGACTCAGGAATGCGCGCTGGGAAAGCGTGCATGAAGTCAATGTACGCCTGAGTCTTGGCGAACTTGCGCCATTGGGGCGTCTCCAAGAATTCTTGTAACGCAATTGTTCGATGCACCTCGTTCAACCGGTGCCAGACAGGTGGAATGTCGTCATCACTGAAGTGTGTCATGAAGAGCAAATATTTGCCTCGTCGTCCAGGTAGAGACTTGATGCACACAGCAGAGATGTGCGAAACGTCAAACTCCTCATCGTCTCCTTCAGGTACAGTCACAGGAACAGCTGGTCGTAGCGAAGCGGTAGAGCAGGGTCGTAAGTTGTTAACATGGAACACAGGATGTAAGCGTACTGTCGCTGGTAATTTCAATCTGTAACTGTGTTTTCCAATCTGCTCCTCCACTGAAAAAGGTCCGAGCTGTCTGTCTCTGAGTTTCCTGTTCGGTTGTCCTCGAAGAAAAAGGTTTGCTGTGACGACTGACACCTTGTCTCCCTTAGCAAAATGTGGCGCCGTAGACGGTTCTGTGCGTGCCTGCATCTCGTCCTTATGTAGCTGTAATACTGAGCGTACCAGAGTGTGCACCTCCTGTAACAATTTTAACCGTTCTGTTGCGTCTTGGGAAATTGGTATCGATGGTCGCATGCTGAAGAGCAGGTCAGGAGGCTCCTCAGGAGAGAAACCAAAGTTAGCCTCGAACGGTGTGTGCTCAATTCCGAGTGCACGCGAAGCATTGTACGCAAACTCCACTTGCGGTAAAAGTGTCGACCAATCAGAGCCATCATAGCAACAGAAGCAACGAAGAAGCTGCTGAAACGTGCTGTTCACGCGCTCTGTGAGTCCGTCTGTTTCTGGGTGTCGGCTGGTAGACATGTTCAGACGCGTTCCAAGGCGTCTCCAAAGAGTCTGCCAGAAGGCGCTGACAAATTTCGGATCACGGTCGCTGATTAGCACACGGGGAAGTCCATGTAAGCGGTAGACTCCCTGTAAAAACAAAGTTGCAGTTTCTTCGGCAGTAATCGACTCTGTACATGGCAGAAAATGGGCCATTCGAGTTAGATGGTCCACTACAATCAGCACACTGTTAAAGCCATTGCTCTCAGGCAAGTGTGTCAGGTAGTCAAGACCAACTGTGTGCCACGGTCTGGGTGGAACAGGTAATGGGTAAAGAGTCGCAGCCATCTGCGGTCGAATCTTCGCTCGTCGGCACACGACGCAGCGTTCACAAAAATCTTTCACGTCTTGGCGGATTCGTTTCCACCAGAATCTGTCGAGTGCCTTAGCAAGAGTGCTAGCAACTCCTCTGTGACCAGCTGACGAACTTTCGTGCAGCTCTGTGATCAATCTCAGTCGGAGCTCAGAGTTCTGTGGAATACAGAGGCGATTGAGACGCCAAAAGTACCCATCTCTGGCTTCTATCCGGCTGTCTCTTGTCCACTCACCATCGTCCCCATAAAACGAATCCTGTGAGAACCCCTCGCGAATGAGATCAGCGAACTCAGGGCTCAGCTGCAACGCTTCAACAGTCAGTAAATTTAACTGTGCGTCTTCAAACAGCAGCTGGGACTTCCGTCGTAATTCTCGATCTGACGGAACCTCGCCATCCCAAAATAAGGGTACTGTGGCCTGAGGTACGAAGTCTGGACGCCGGCTTAACGGGTCGGCTTCGTTCAAAGCTCCCTTGCGATATGCAAGTGTCATCGAGCCCACAAACGGTTGCAAATCCCGCAGGTATCTTGCTTGCCGCTTGTTCAGCCTGTTGTTCGGTTGCCTGAGCAGATGTCGCAGTGTGTCGTGGTCTGTTACGACAAGGAACTTAGAACAGCCTTCAAGATAGCACCTCCAATGCTTGACAGCTTCGCATACGGCCAAAGCTTCTAAGTCGTACGCAGAGTAAGTGTTACCACGCTCAGCTGGATTCAACTTACGCGCCCAGTAAGAGACTGGTTGAAGACCGCCTCCTTGGTCTTGCAACAGGACTGCTGCAATCCCCACTGTTGAAGCATCTGTAGCCACGGTGAACGTCGCGTCCGAGCCGACCTCCGGAAGGATCAGGCATGGCGCGGAAATGAGCCGTAACTTGAGAGTCTCAAAGGCTTCCAAACAGGCAGGCGTCAGCGTAACCTTCTGTGGCTGGGACTTCCGCAGTAAGTCCGTCAATGGAGCCGTAAGGTCGCTAAAATGGTGTATAAATCTCGCATAGAAGTTGCAGAACTGTACGAAACTGCGAACCTCCTTCTGCGTCTTGGGCACTGGCCAGTCTGCAACGGCCTCGACTTTCTTTGTGGAAACCGAAATTTTCCCGGCTGACACAGTGTAGCCCAGATACTCCATTTCTTGCAATCCGAAGAAGCATTTCTTAAGGCGTAATTTCAGCCCTTCCTCCTTAAATCGCTGTAGCACCAGACGTAGATGCTGCAGGTGCTCCTCCAGTGTCCGGCTATATATACAGACGTCATCCAGGTAGACTGTCACGAACTTATGTAAAAAGTCGCGAAGAATGTCGTTCATCATCCTCTGAAATGTAGCTGGTGCATTACACAGCCCAAACGGCATGGCGACCCATTCCATTAAGCCATCAGGGGTCTGAAAAGCCGTCTTATGAACGTCCTGATCACGCACTCGAACTTGCCAGAATCCAGAAGCGAGGTCGAGGTGTGTGTAAAAATTCGCGTCCTTAAGTTCGTCCAATGTGTCATCCACTCTCGGAAGTGGGTAGGCGTCCTTACGCGTAATCTCGTTAAGACCACGGTAGTCAATGCACAGACGTAGCGAGCCATCAGCTTTCCGCACAAAAAGAATTGGCGAGCCAAACTCACTGTAGCTGGGACGGATCAGACCAGCTTCTACTGCGTCTTTGAGCTGTCGATTAAGCTCAGCGCGTTCTGCTGGAGACAGTCGGTTCAGACGTTGACGTCGCATCGGGCCAGTTGTTTCAATGGGATGGTCCCACTGTCGGCTTACAGGTGGAGAGTCGACAGGTTGCAGTAACTCCGGAAAGTCATCGAAGAGTATAGACCGGAAGTTGTCACGTTGTTCTGCCGTTAGTTCCTCTCCAGTGTGAAAATCTGTCGACTGTTCGGCGGCTGACGTAAGTTCAATGACGTAAAAATCAGCATGACGTCCCCTGCTGCGGCGCGTCTTGCGCATCAGCTTCTGAACTTTCGTAGACGACAGGAGTAGACACTCAGGGCGTCGTTCCTCAAGTGTAGTCTCCACTGCTGTGCCGTCCATTAGCGTAAAAATTCTGGTTGTACCAAATTGTAAAGAGGCATGTTCGTCATCAAGCCATGGTAAACCCAGGATTAAATCAGCTGTGCGTAAATCACGTAGAACGTAAAAAGTCCGCTGAAATTCGTGTCGAGCCAGCTCAAAAGTGACGTCACAGACTGTCGTAGAAGTCACTCGTTGTCCGTTAGCGAGTCGAACTGGAGTCTTACTCGCAGACTTCCGAGTCTGTAAAGCAAAGCGTCGTACAAAGTCCTCTGACACAAAATCAAGTGTCGCAGCGCAGTCCACTAATCCAGAAATTTGGTGTCCGCCATCAGGAGTTTTCACAGTCAGCTCAGTTCGAATTAACGGGCGAGCTTCCGTGAGGTCAGTCAGTAGTGCTGTAGCTGGCGAAGAAAATTGTTGCAGCGTAGCGATGGACTGGTCCGAGTCGTCTGCTGGTACAGGTACCGAGTCGGGTAGATCAGGTACTGTAAGTTCCGGTGAGTCGTTAAACGCACAATCTGCGTCGACTAACCACAGCTGTACAGGCCAAGGAGCTGGAGCAACCACCTCCTGTTGCGCTGGGTTGTCCAGTGACTGACGTGTAAAAAGCTGTGTCCTTGCTGGGAATTCTTGAAAAAGTTTCCAGTGCTTAGTCACCTGAGTAAATTTCGCCCACTTTGGTAGTACAAAAACAGCCATCGTAGATGTCGGAGATGTTCGACGACAATTCTCAAAATGCTGCGCAATCCGCTCAGCTATCTCCCAGGGTGGGTTGATGAACACCCGTTCTCCTGTTAAGTCTCTGTCTAGAATCGAGTCACTCGGCGAACAGTGAGGTAAGTCACTGTGCGAGTTAAGACCTTCATCATCAGCACATCCCTCCAACGTGAAGTTGAATCGTGCATGCAGAGGGTCAAAGACTGAGTCAACCAGTTTCCAATCAACTGAACGTCTGGTTACAGTTTTACGACTCTGTCTCTGCTTAGTCTGACGACGACGACCTGCTACTTGCGTTACAGGTGTCGCAACTGTAGTCGATGGAGATGTCGAAGGTGTGTCGACGACCTCTGTCGCTAACAGTGTCTCAGAATGAACAGTAGATGTAGCCGGCTGCTCCAGTTCATTTGTAGAACAGCCTTGCCACCATCATTGCTTCTTAGGTTGCATCGGTGCCTTGCCTTTGAACTCCGGGCATTGGAACAAGCGGTGTCCCTTCTTGTGGCACTTGAAGCAGAGTCCTTCGTCCATGTGTCGCTGACGCTCCTCAGCTGTCATTGCATTTGCGAGTGAATTTAAATCTTCGCGGCCGGATGTTTGACCACGTCCACCATTGTTGCCTCCACGACCACCAATGTTACCACCACCACGTCCACGTCCGCGGCCACGTCCACGGCCACCTTTGTTACGTTTCCAGACGTTAGCAGCCTCTTCGAGAGGGTCCTCCAAATTGCGTTTGCGTGTAGGCTGAGTAGACGGTCCAGCAGCAGACCTCGCATTGCCCAGTTCCGGCGAATCTGTCACCACGTTATTCAAAAAGTTTTGTAGCTCCACTAGCGTAGTCTGGTATCCAAGTTGAGCTCGGTGTGACTTAGCCAGTTTCTTGAGTGCATCGTTCGCCAGGCCATTAATGAAGCGTACGCACTGTACTTCAGCTGTCAGGTTTTGACGAGAGCGACGTAAGTAGTCGTTGTACTGCTTAGTGTAAACCGCGTAACTCATCGTATTGCTCTGCGTGAAGCTTAGCAAAGCGTTAATTGCGTCGTCCTGAATATTCGGAAGAAACGTAGACTTGCGTAACTCCGTAACAAGCTCGTTGTAGGTAGATGGAATTGGAGGCTGATTTTTCCGATTCAACCACCACCCGCCTAGGTGTCCAGCAAACTGTGAAGTAACCCAGAATACTGCATCGTACGAGTCAGCTGAAATTCCAAGCATAATAAAACGCTGAGGCTGTGCTTCAAGCCAATCCTCCAGTACATGGGGTATCTGACCATTCTGGTACGGTGAAGTAATTGCAGCCTTACGCTGAGTCTCCGTGAGGGTCACAGAAAGTCCAGCCAAGTTGTGGGTAGGCATCGGCATTCCCACTCGTAAATCCGTAGGTCCTTCACCAGTAAGTCGATTAATGTGTCCACGAATCAGTAGCCATACAGAACCAGAGTCGACCGTCGTAAACCGGGTGTACATGTGGAACTGTCTCGGGATAGACGTGTCGTCATGCATGACTGGATTATGTTGTGTGATCGCTCGATAAAAAGATTCCCACTGAGTCACGTAACCGAAGTGAAGTAATTCACTCTTGTGCTTCTTAGCACGAAGTAACCCCGTCTGTGAGGGCGTAAGTGTCAGACCGTCAATGTTGATGGATTCCGGGACGACGTAAGTATCATCCGGATTAATTGTCGACTGTGCCAAAACAGCCTGCTCGACCTGAGCAGGTGTACGTAAATTGTTCGTAGCAAACAGGACAGGAATAGAAGCCGAGTACACGTAAACGAGCTGTCGTCCTTGAGGTAGTGTAACGTTAACAGGTTCACCACTCAACAGCGTCAAATCCTCCGATGTCAAAGCAAGACCGGTCTCCTCATGTAACTCGCGAATAGCAGCGTCGACAGGCTCTTCATTAGGTAAGACAAAGCCAGCTGGGAACCAAGTTTTACCAGAACGAGGCTCTCGCTGAAACACCAACTTCAAATCCGACGGTTTAGTTCCTCCAACGTGAATTACCAACACGACGTAATGTCCGGGTCCGAGAGAAGCCATCTCAACTCAATCAAGCAACGTCGAGCAGATCAATTAGCAACGAAAGCGTGCGTCGACCAAAGAGCTCCGAAACCAGTGTGGCGGTTAGCCTCTGAAAGCTAAACGCTAGCACAAATCTGTTCTAGTCTGTCTAGTCTTGTTGCTGTAAGATGGGAAAATGCTATTGTCGAGAGGCAATTGATGAGAGATGTTTCACTGCTGTACTTGGGCAGTAGATGTTGTAAATGAACAAAGGAATTGTTAAATGGTTCTGTCACCTCCCTCTACTGCACTGGGCTTAAATAGGTTTCAGCCCAGACTAATTACGCCTGCAAGCTTCGCTTACGTGTCAGGCGTTAGTGCTGTCCAACCGTCGCCTTCTGTCCTCGGGACATGGCCTTTCAGCTTCCTCGGTATTACGACGCAGCTCCTTCTGCATTGAAGAGCTTGTTCTGGCGCGTCGTCTTCTGGCTAGTTAGACTAATTATGCATATCTGTACGTACCGGGAGGTATTAGTCGTACTGTAGCATCAGCACCATTATAATATTGCAGTAGCGACGTACCCACGAATATACGTCCGTCCGATGGAAAAGCACGAATTGGAATCCGTAACGAGTACCTGTACAATGTCCTGCAATGTACTGTTGTAGGACTGTACTCGTCACATATGTGGCCACATACCACATATGTACCAAACTACGACAACCACATAGGTAGTGAGCAGAGTAGAAAACCGCGATAAGCTCACCCGCATAAGTGCAAAATGCTACATCTGCGGTGCTACTAATCCGCGACGCGAATAAACATATCGCATACTCCACCCCCTCGTCATGAGTCTGCGAAATTCATACCCCGACGCCTACCTTGCTCCAATAAGTGTGTAGAGTGAATGCCTTACTCCAATCCGGGCTTATGAGGACGGGCGTGGATGTCAACATTGTTTTGTTTTCTGCGAAGGCGCGCACTTGGTCCTCACCCCGCCGGAACGGCACATTTTTCTTAGTGAGCTCCGTGAGGGGCTTTTTCACAAAAGAATGGTGCATGAGGAACCGGCAGTGGTAGGTAGCCATGCCCACGAAGCTTCGCAGCTCCAACATATGTTTGGGCTCTAGCAGGTTGTTGATAGCCTCCACCTTTGTTCACATCATCTCCACGCCATTCTTCGAGACAACATACAATGCCACAGAAACTCAATCCGTCTCATGGCGCAAGATGACATTTTTCTGGTTGAGCTTTACACCCCTTGCCTTTATTACTTGCATCCCGCATCCAACCCGACGGATGTACTCCTCTTCGCTGTCCCCATTCCATATGATGATATCGTCCGCAACAACGTCAGCAAATGACGCACCAACCAAAGCGACATCAACCAACACGTTGCCACCACTCAACGCCATTTTCCTGACCGAATGGCAAGCCCGTTCACGTCATAAGGCGATTCCTAGCATGGAGAGTCATCATCGGCTGCATGGACTCGCCAACACTGCACTGGTAGAACGCCTCCATGGCGTCGCGGCACCTGAAAATCGTGGTTCCATCCATCTTAGCAAGTACTTCCTTAGCTGTATGTGTGGGGTACAGCTCCCGGGCAGTCTTTGCATTCAGTCCGCTTTTGTCAATAGCATAGCGCAGTTCATTCAACGCACCGGACTCGTCTTCCTTCGGTGCTATCACGACCGGCGCTGCCCACATGCTATTAAATTCCTTCACGAGCCTTGGTTGTTCAACCACTCTTTAGCGAAATCATGCTCACGTTTAGCCAACTCGTATTATTGTTTTTTGAACACGTTATTGTATCTATGAGCTGAAACACCACATGCTTGTGGTTGCATGCCCGCAAATCATGCAACCCCCACGCATAATAGAAATAAAAATGATTTACAATACACTCTTCCCATAAAGTCCGTAACTAGTGAAATAGGGCCTTTCGCGTAGGGCAGGTGTTTATCATGTAGGGTTTCTAGGGTTTAACTGTACTTAAGCTCGTTGAAAAGGCGGACCGAAATTTGTGTTGACGGTGAAGTAAAGGGGGAAGCGAGGCACAAATGGGGCATGTCACGGCTACGATTTGACCTATTAGGGTTTGCGGGTCAACCCCAATTTCGGAGCATACCGTGATTCGGGCGCCCCGAAATTCGGATTTTCCACACTTTAGCTCGTGAATACTCCCGAACTCGGCGACACAACATGCAGTTTAATCATCCTAGCATGTTATCCGCAAACTCGGGAGCACGTGGGTGTGATGGCATGTGCCGTTAAGATGCTTGACGTGGGTGGGATAGGGGCCAGAAACCCACAGCTGGGAGGCTTAAAAAGCCTAACTTTGCCGTACGGTGTCCGATTCGAGCAAACTAAGTTGCAAATGGAAGCTCTTCCCCCAAGTAAATGTAAGGCTTCAAATTGATTTAAGCCTACCTGCCGTTTTCGCGTCAAATCCGGCGTCCGATGTCATCCAGCCATCCAGGCCCTAGCATAGCTAACTACAGTTTTTAGGGTTTCAAAATCTACCACATTCGCTCTACGATTTTACCACATTCGCATTCGGACTTTATGGGAAGAGTGTGTGTACCGCTTTGCATTGTACCGATGCGGCGTAAGGGCCGTCTTGCATCAACCATACAGTAGGACTTATGATGCAAAAAAATGGCCGGTGTCCTTATTTCCAGATACTCCTAGGGACTACTAAAATATAACCGCTAGGGTGTGTGTGTAATAATCAACCTTTGGACTGTGCCGTTGGTCGGATTACATAGCAGTACATATTACATAATTGGAAAAGTCCCCATTTGAAATCCGCAAAATTCCCCTTCACAACAGAAAAGAAAACATGTAGTTAGTGCTATCGCTAACTATTATCACCGTGCTAAGGGACCGGTCTACTAGTCCCCCTCTCTTCCCTTGCCCGCTTCGGTTTCGGCCACATTGAAAAAACGGTCAAGGCAATCGTGGACGTCCCATCGTTGGCATTTCCAACCATGGCGCATGTCGAGGCGCGGGTATTCTATTCGAGGCGCCCCCATGTTGAGCGTTCAGGGATTGGGGGCTGAGTGAGTGCGGATCGGCGGGATATGTCGTCCGGTGACATGTCCGCAACGGGGGAGGTTGAAGGGGGGGGGGGGGGGGGGGGCGCGTAGGCGCTGGGGTGTGGAGGCCGCTAGGCGGGGCTTGAGGGAGTGTCTTGAGTCGGGGTCGGGGTTGTGCATTTTTCCACCGCATGAGGGGAGCAGGAGGGTTTCTTCGGCCAATAGGCTGCATATTCTTCGGCAAGGTGTTGGTGGGAGGTAGGGGAGGCTGATCGGAGCGCGAGGCGGACGGAGACGACACGCTTTTCACAGTCTTTAGTCGCAAGTGAGTGTGCCGGGGCATCTTGCCCCACATGTAGTTATTCGCATCGCGGTCCATGTGTTGAGCCAATTTTCGCGCTCTCGCGAAAGACGCGCCAATCTACCACGCGTGATCACTTCCATCCTTAGTAGACTTGAGCCGACTAGGTACCGGTATAATTTCACCGGCCTTTCAAACAAAAGTGCGGTTGCCAAGCTGCGAGTAGCATTCATGACGCAGCCGGCCCCTATCTAGCTCAATGGCAGTGAAAGCAATATTCTTACATTGTCCAAAATTGATTCCATCTCCGTCCGCTTTAGGTGCATCTGACATCCCCACTGTCCCGATCAACGAGCCTACTCCATAGGTTGTCGTGCAGCATGTCGCCATTATCATCAGGTAATACATCGTTTTGGCTGCGGCGTTGGGTCCTTGCGTGGCTTAACGCGTTGTCTCACTGCAGGGTCCTTGCGCCCCAACCGAAAGTCACGCGCCCTTCGCGGTACCTCTTCCCGCGCCTTTGGGGCTATACGGTCAGCATCTACCCGAGCGCGTTGTGCCCTCTGCAACTTTCGCCTTGCTGAATAGCTTGACGCCCATTGAATTGCGTCGTACCTCCCGCCGCTTGAAATGGTAATGCAAGTCCATATCCTTGTAATACCACATATATGGCAGTCCATTGACGGCCGCATCGCCGTGCGTAAGTGTACTTTTGCGACAGTCACCGCTGCCGACTCAGCTGCGTCCGTAAGCGAAAGCGTCGCCACCCATCCGTCAAAATCCCTTTGGCGTACGTATGCCACTGCCGTGCGTATCATAACGGCCACCGAAGTGGGCTCACACACATTTCTAATGCTCTCTACTTGCTCCAACTCCCCGCGCCATAGCATGGGGAGAGTGCAGAAGCCCAATTGTGCATTTGAGCGCCACTCTCGAATCCTCTTTGGTGTCGGAACATACTGTTGTGGCTCGATACAAACCGCGTGTAACATCCCAACACCCGGCTGCCCATCGGTGTCCATCACTTGCGTAATATTGTCAAGCCTCAACGGAAATTTCGGCAGGATGTCCATAAACTTATTGTTGAAATATCTGCCACCCATCGATGCCTCGGGCCGCCTGCGTAGCGCAACTTGGGGCTCCAATCGCCCGTTCGACTCCTCACTAACCACCTCCGCCAATGTCTTGAGTGCGGGTCGATGACATCCCTCCTCAAACAAGATCGTAATACCCGTTGGTGAACATACTTGTCCACCAAACGGCGCCCCGGGTCGGCAAATCAGCACAAAAATCAGGACGGTCCAGGTTGGGCTAACCGAAACATGATTAAGAAAGCTAAATGTCCGCTGCACCTCATGACTGCGCTACGCGGGTGGTAGTATCGTAACGTTTTCCACCAAATAACCGAGTTACGCAAGCCCATCCGCCCATTTCGAGTACCCGCGCCGACGTGCCTATTGGTATTGCAAGTCCACCAACTCACGACTGGTTGCCGTTTACCGCTCCCCCCGCCGCGTTTGTCGTGTCCCGGTCGGATGCCATGTGTTTCCGGCACCGGCAGATCCAAACAATAGCGCCCGTATCCCCCCCTTGTGGTTTACGCTGGCACGGGGGCGCCTCCACGGGCGATGTGCTTTAGCGATAACTCTAGCACACTGCGTGGGGCACTCCTCCCGATGGTGGGTACCGATGAGAGGAGAGTAGAAGTGGGAAAGTTAGATCGGGGCTCCGACCTCAAAGGTCCGGACCGAAATCTCCGTATGAGATTTTTTTCGGCGGCGGCCGATAATCTAAAATCGGCGAGGGTAGACCGTGCCGCTCCTCTCGCCGCGGCTATGCTCCTCGCTCCTTTTTTCGAGCATATCGGACTGGTTGAGCGGGAGATAGAGTACATATGATACTTTTACAAGCCTCCACATCCGAGACTTCCCGACATCTCATAATCGAGTGGATCGCAGCTGCCGGAATAAAATAGCCTAGCTCCCAACCGTGCCAGGCATGACACGGCTTGGGGTTACTAGCGCCCACCAAGAGGAGGTGGGGGTGAGTATCGACGGGCATGTGAGCGCACCCCCCTCCGGGGCCGCCGCCGCTGCGCCGCGGGCAGACACCGCGTACAACGACTTCATGCACGCGTACCCATCGCGCATTCATGAGTCCGAATAACAAACTCCCAAACACGAGCCCAAGATTACCGCGAGGTGAGCCTCTCGATTGGCCTCATGCCCTCATTGATCTGTTAAGAGGGAGGTATGAGTGTGACGATTACGGTATTGTAGCAGTACACTACCTGACATTGTTCATGTTCTCGTTACTTATTTGATCCGTACTTTTCCATTGTAAGGACGTACCGCGGTAACGTCGCCAATGCAACAGCTCGAGGACAATGTACAATATTGTACTACCAATATTTTACTATCAGTACCCCCCGGTGTGTACAATACACACATTAAACACATCATGCTACACGACGCTCTTGTCTAAATTCCCGCGGGAATTACATGCTACGTCGCTAGTCTACTAAGACCTTTACGAGAGCCCTTACGCGTAAGCCACGAGGAGCGCGTGACACCATACAGAGCTAGCTAGGACACATCTATTTAATCCTAGTGCAGTAGAGGAAGGTGACAGACACCATTACGTTTTCTCTTTTTAGTACAATCAAATCTAAACATTAACCACATCTTCATTACCTCCATTTGCACTCCCACCTACAACAACAATTTACTTGTGTTAGCAGTATGCAAGGAGACAAATTGCAAAACGGAAATTCGTTCACCGGTTTTGTAACACATTATTTTGTCGGTTTCGATTTCAGATTATCAACACCATAGCTCGGAGTTGGTGGATTCTCCGGCTAAGCTGGATATTGCGTCCGAGGATTTTGGTTACACGCATAGGACTGGAAATTCCATCGGAAGACACCTACCAAGACATATGTTCGACCGGCGAACGGACAACAATGGAGCAACAAACTCGTATTCCCTTTCTCTTCGTCACGGCACAATTGGTTCATATTTTTGTGACGCAGTGCATGGTGGTTGCGTTTATGTTGTTGCATGTTTTCCTGATCAACATGCTTAGTAGGCCTACGAGATTACTTCCTCCCTTACATTGGTGCATGTCGCTGATTTCCTTATAATGCTGGAGCGTAGTTTGCGTTTAGTATGGTCAATATGATTACTTGAGCGGTACATGTATCAAGGCGGTTAGTAATTTGGCGCACACTCGAATCGCGAGACGCCTCAGTTTATAGTTTGCATATCACTATGGTTTACATTATTGGCTCTAGATGTTGAAATGTTAATCATAGTTACAAGCGAAAGATTGCGGACATTTGTTGAGCGTTTGATTTCGGTCAGCCACGTGCCACTTTTATTGGGATGTGCGACGGCCCAAGTACTTGCTCACCGTACATCCCGTTGCAGTTTACGTATGCAAGAAGCGTTTACATTGGCTTAGCATGCAGATGGACGTCAAACACATAGCCATGAGCCCCGCAGGCACACCCCACACCCTCACCCACGCCAACATCACTTTACTCATAAGACCTAGAATTAACCCACCAGTCAAACTCTCCCAAACCCCAACCCACGACGCTACCCGTATCATCTCCAGCCTACACATACACTCTGTCCGATGGAAACACCCCATGCTCCACATCCGCCGCATCAAATCCTTCGGTGAAACAAGAGATGGAGTACTGAGGTTGCACTGTGTTGGGAGGCAAGACTTCACTTTTTATTCATAAAGTCAATGATGTTAAAGATTGGCTTGTCCCGCAACGAGAAGTTCGCAGCTTCGTGCAATTTTGCAAATTCTACGTTAAGTTTATCCATCATTTGAGCGAAATGTCGGCACCATTGACGGACTTATTGCGGAAGTCCTAGCCACAGCGGGTTACCTTGACGCCAAAATGTTTGGAAGCCTTCGGAACTCTTAAATTGCGGTTCATTTCCGCACCACACCTGATCCTAACGGAGGTCGGCTCGGACGCTAAGCTCATCGTAGCTGCGGATGCTTTCTTAATAGGAATTGCGACATTCATGTTGCAAGACTAAGGAGGAGGACTTAAATCAGTCTCGTATTGGGCGCGTAAGCTGAATCAGCGTGACGAAGCCTACTATGCCTATGATTTCGAGGCTTTGGCCGTATGTGAGGCGGTTAAGCATAGGAGATGTTACATTAAGGGATGTTTCAATTTTCTTGTCGTGACATACTACGACACACCATGGCGCTCTTCTGTAGAATAATAGCGCGTTAATAGTATTGGCCGGAATACTTGTACTAGCTACCTTTCCGACGATGAACCAAACCGTTGAGAGCGCGCGCTAACCCTACGGCCACCCTAGCCGCGACTGTGGAGCGCGAACAAAGGCATTGTGTTGTAAGTAATACCTTATAGTTATTAGTTGCATATAGCTAATGTAAGCTATTCTAGATATGATTAGTACATGTCTAGATCGGACATACCGATAACCTGTTTGTACTGGTACAGAGCTGTCGCTAGGCTTCAGCTCTAACACTTCTGTTGTCCCGACACCACGCCTCGGGCTGGTTGTCTCTGTGACTGTCCCTTTGCGTGACTGTGACTGTAACTACGTATGCGTTAGTTACCTTCATCCTTACTCATCGTGTGTGCACGGTTTAACATGTTATGGGCCCCCGCCTCACGTCACTCACGCGCGACAACCTGGTTCGGCGAGCTGCGATCGCCACCTCTCCCGCAGAAGGCAAGTTTACATAGATACCTAGTACTTTCACCCTGTAGTCGGCGGTATCGCCAGTATAATCAGCGCTTTAAAAAATTCACCCTCCATCCCACCTAAGTCAGCCGCTCGAGGACGCCAGAAAGCCACCCACACCGACGCACTCGTCGTGTGTGGACATGGTGCATGCAGGTCCAAGCTGGAGACGGGGGGGGGCGCACTATCGGGTGAATACGCATATACAGAGTGCACGACAGCCTTATATTACTATATTAATTAATATATTATCGTAGCGACTCAGCCGCCGCCGCATCGTCCCACCTGCACTGGCCGTGGCCCCGACTTGTGCCCCACATTGGGTTGAGGACACAGAAAAGGTGCTTTGAGACACCCCGGGGCATCATGCCGAGGGATCGGCGGGCATCAGGCCGTCTCTCTGAAACCACTGTTAGGCACACGTCCGGCTAGCGGTTTTTACCGCTGCCTGTTTTTTTCCAGCTCTCTGTCGAAATGGCGCCGAAAACTCGCTATGTCGACAATCCACCCGATTCCCCTCCTGCTTCCCCTGACCTCGGCACTCCACAAAGCTCTGTCAGTCCCACCCCAACTACCCTCGCACTCGTCCCGCAGCAAATGGCGCTCATAAACGCCCGCCTGGACGCTCAGTCTGCTGCTGCTGCTCCTGTTGCTGCCCCTGCGGACCCCTCTTTCGCTGTGCGTCGTCGCGACGCGCAGCTCGACCCCCATCGTGACAACCACTCTCTGAACCTCCTTGCCTCCGACCCCCCAACACACGCATCTCCCTTTCCCGGCACTCGGCTGGACGCGCAGCCGGCCCACGATGCTGCTTTCGCTGCAGCGTCGGTTGGCGACCCCCATGCCGCACACCACCGCCACGATGCGCACACCGCACCACAGCCTCACGGACTGCCCGCGGAACACCTACCACCACCTCCTCCGTACCCTCCTGCAGGGTATGCCCTCCCGGATCCCGGACCTTTTTTCCCGGAGGCACCGCCGCCCCGCGTCCCCGCCTCCCGTGGCCACCCGCACCCGTACGGCCCCCCGCTTACAATGGCCGGCCACTCTCCTTTCCCCGGCGGCCCACCTTCTCCCTTCCCCTGTGGACCACCGCCTCCCTTTCCTGGCCGGCATTCGCATCCTACACAGCGTGGTGCGCACACCACCCGTGGCGGGCGTCGCCCCACCATTGACCCGGTGGTCATCGGCCGCGCGGCCCACGAGGCCACCGGTTTCGACAAGCACGCCCTCAACCGGTCCATGAAGATGTCGGTCCTTACCATGGGGCCCACCACGGACTTCAAGCAGTGGAAGAGGAACTTCCTTAATTTCCTCTCCATCAAGGCCACTTACCTCATCCCACAGCTTGCCCTCCGCGACTCGGGCGTCATGTTAGACGAACCGGCGCAACACTACGCCTACACCCTGCTCCTTCATGCAGCTAGCACGAACCCACGCGCCGACCTGGCGATGAAGTGCGTCTCCCCAGCACGTCTTGACTGCGCAGCGGCAGCGTGGGACCTTCTGTGTGAACGTCTCGACAGTCGGTCCTTTGCTCGCTCATTGTCTCTACTGGACAACTTGATGGTCAGACAACGCCCCGGACAGTCACTCAGTGACTATGTCCACTACATGCGACAGACGTTCGACGACTACAACGAGACATGTCAGATGGTTGATGGTTCCGCTGCCATTCACCCCCACAACCTCGGTCTCCTCATGCTGCGCGGTATTTCCAGCAACGGCCCACACGATCAGGCCAAACAGCGCGTCATCAACGCGTTCGACACAGACTTCCTGTTGTCCGCTAATGACGTGATGGCCAACATCCTCCACCTGCCGCACAATATGGACGAGGACGACGCCCCGGCCGCAACAGCTCCCCACACCTCACCGCCTCCCATCTCCGCGTTTGTCGCTGCTGGCCGCGGTTCACACAGCGGTCGAGGCCACCCTCCACGTGTACCTCGCGGTGGTCGCGTCCTACCCACCAAGTGTACCGCTTGCGGCAGCCCGGACCACATCTTGTCCTCCTGCACTGCCCCGGATGACGCTCTCTTGCGGTGGACACTCGCGAAGCGCAACATGATCATTCAGAAGTACGGCACCCCTGGTGGCTCTCACTCTCCGCACGCCGTTGTGCTGAGCGACGTCCCCGCCGATGACTTTGACATTTTGCCTACCCTCGAGGAGTGCACGGATGAATACGATGACACCGAGGTGAGTGTGCCTTTCAGCTCCGTAGCCGTCTCCTCTTCCCTAACCCCCGGTCGTAACCTCTCACAGTATTGGGTAGTCGATTCCGCCTGCTCGATCAACCTCACCGCGTTTAAAGGCGACTTCGTACGATTCACATCCCCCTCCGCTCCCTCGCGCGTTGGAGGGGTTGGTGTTGACGTCAAGGGCAGTGGCTCCGTCCGAATTTCAGTCCGACTTGACACATGCGTACTTATTCACCGCATTGTCCATGCGTTGTACACCCCTTACTTGCCCTCTCGCTTTGCTCAGCGCATCGGCCGGTTACTTAGTGTCAGCTGGATGCAGACCCACAGCGGTTGTGAACTCATCTTCCCCTCTAACTCTGACATTGGTTTGCTTGTGGTTCCCACAGGAATGGGTGTGCTAGAGCCCTCCGGAAACGGACTCTACCTCCTCCCCCACCAGCCAGAGCCCCCCCTAGTACCTCCGCGATGACAATGAATTCTCCCTCCCCTAGTGTTGCCCTTGCTGCCCAGTGCGACCCTATACTGTGGCCCCGTCGGTTTGGACACCTAAACATGCAAAGCCTGCGGGCCCAGCACACGCACGGTGTCCCGACTAGCCCTGCGTTAACCAGCTATGTAACCAATGTCTTTTGCGACTCATGCTTGTTACACAAGGCCACAGCTGCACCCCGCAACACCGCTGCATGCGCGAAACCTTCCCGTCCCCTCCTAAAGAATCGTCTGACCTATGGGGACCGGTCAACGTCCCCTCCCCACATGCCCTCCTTTGCTGCTTGCTCGTCATTGACCACCACACCCATTACATGTGGGTGCGGTTCCTCAAGTCCAAAGACGATGCGTGCTCGGAGTTGGAAACCATCCTCCTCGACATCAAGCACATGCATGCACGTTACCACTCCCAATCGGGCGCGTTTGCACCAATCATAAAATTTGACTCGGACTCTGTCTTTGAGGCTGCAACAACCCGCCAGATGTGCGCACAACTCGGCGCCGGGGTCAAGTTCTCTGCCCCATACGCCCACCACATGCTCGGCAAAACCGAACGTCCTTGGCGCACTATCCGGGACAATGCGTCAGCGACGCTCCACAGTATGGCCGTTCCCAACTCCATGTGGTCATGCGTTGTCAGCACTGTTGTGTACCTCCGCAACCGCACGTACAGTCGCTCAGTCGGCCCCACTGGTGGCATCCCACTCACCCTCCTCACGTCGTTTGTGCCTGACGCCTCCAAGTTTCGCGTCTTCGGGTGCGCCGTCTTCGCCAAGGTGCCTGACAAACTGCGTCGAAAACTCAGTGAAAAGGCGTTTCGTGGCGTCATGGTCGGCTACCCCACTGACGCACCCGGGTACCGCGTTTACAACCCGGAAACACGCCGAATCACCACTTCCGTCCATGTTGTCTTTCAGGAAGACACCCCGGGCTTCGGCGCACAACTCTCCGTCGACTCCACCATCACCAACCCTTCGGATGACGCACCGGCCACCTCACTCCAATCCCACCCCATCGACATACCATTGCCAGACCCCATGCCCCCTCATGCCGCCCCTCGCCAAACTCGGCTCCGTTCTCATCCCCTACGCTACGGCGAAATGGTTGCCCACGTGTCCGACTTCCCCCCGACCCTCGTGACGGCGTGTTGTGACCCTGAACAGGGCAAAGCCAAAGAGGACATCTTCGAACACCCTCACGTTCCCAACCTTATCACTGGTCCCCCTCACACACCTGCCGGCACATCGCCTACTGCCGTCGCCCTCCTGTCCGCCCGGGAGTGTGTGGAACCGAAATCGTACCGAGCTGCCTTGGGCAGCGCCCAGGCCCCCCAGTGGCAAGCCGCTATGCAGCAGGAGTACTCCTCCCTCATGGACAACGGCACTTGGGAACTCGTTGACCTTCCCCCGGGTCGCATGGTAGTTAACAACATGTGGATCTACAAAGTCAAGTCTGACACCGCCGGTGACGTCTCCCGCTTCAAAGCGCGGTTCGTCGCCAAAGGGTGCAGCCAACGCGCTGGACTAGATTACACTGAGACGTTCTCTCCTGTCATCCGCATGGCCAGCCTGCGTCTCTTCCTGACCATCGCAGCCGCCCGTGACCTTGAGCTTTGCCAACTTGACATCGACACTGCGTTTCTCTACGCACCCATTAAGGAAGACGTGTACATCCGCCAGCCCCTCGGCTTCAGCGATGGCACGTCCAAAGTGTGTCACCTCAGGCGCTGCCTATACGGCCTGAAGCAGTCCCCCCGCGAGTTCAACATGCTCCTCCGTGCCTGGCTCGTCGACAATGGGTGGCAACAGTGCGTTTCTGACCCTTGCATCTACATCTTCCGCACCGGCCACGTCTTCGCCATGATCGCGTTGTACGTCGATGACATCCCTGCAGCCTGCAATGATACCGCATGGCTTGCATCGTTCAAGGCCAAGCTCGGAGAACGGTTCAAGATCAAGGACCTCGGCGACCTCTCCCAATTACTCGGCATGCACATCACCCGTGACCGCTCGGCACGCACCGTCTCCTTGGACCAATCCAAGTACTTGCGCGACATCCTCGCCAAGTACAGCATGACCGACGCTAAACCGTCGTCCCTTCCCATGGACCCTGGCTTCCTCGCCGGCCTCGCGCACATGTCCTCGCCCCATCTCACCAGGATGTTTACCCAAGCCTCTAGGGAAGTCTGCAGTACGCGGCCGTCTGCACGCGCCCCGATGTCTCCACGGCGTTGAGCATCCTCGGCTCAGCCCAAGCTTCCCCCACGGAAGCCCACCTGCAGGCTCTGAAGAAGATCCTTCGATACCTCCATGGCACCATCGACATGCGCCTGACGTTGGGGGGGGGCACGGACCACAGTCTCCAACTCACACGCTTTGCCGACGCTGACTAGGCAAACGACAGCAGCACCCGCAAGTCCCGTTCGGGCTATCTATTCACACTTGGACGCGGGCCCATCAGTTACAAGTCCAAACAACAAACTTGTGTGGCCCAATCCACGTGTGAAGCCGAGTACTATTCTGCGGCGGATGCCACCAAGGAGGGACTCCATCTCCGGCAACTTATGGGGGAGATCTTTAACGCCCCCATCACCGAAACCACCACCATCTGGGAGGACAACCAAAGCACCATCGCGTACTCCCATAACGCCTTGGTCAGCGAGAAGACCAAGCACATCGGTCTGAAGTGGCACTTCCTCAAGGACCACGTGGAGTAGGGAACCATCAAGTTGAGATATCTCCCCACTAACCAGATGGTGGCTGACATGGTCACCAAGCCCCTCCCAGGACCATCACTCACAAGACACCGAAGTGCAATCCTTTGAGGACAAGACCCAATGCAACGCTTCATCCCGTAGCTACCTTCGGGGGGAGTGTTGTAAGTAATACCTTATAGCTATTAGTTGCAGATAGCTATTGTAAGCTATTCTAGATATGATTAGTACATGTCTAGATCGGACATACCGATAAACTGTTTGGACTGGTACAGAGTTGTCGCTAGGCTTCAGCTCTAACACTTCCGTTGTCCCGACACCACGCCTCGGGCTGGTTGTCTGTGTGACTGTCCCTTTGCGTGACTGTGACTGTAACTACGTATGCGTTAATTACCTTCCTTACTGATCGTGTGTGCACGGTTTAACACATTGCCCGTCACAACTAGCACATCTTCAACTATATTCAAAACGCATTTGTTGTCGGTGGAGGACGGTCAATTAGCGTTGCGACGGAGGCACGGTGGTCGGTCTTGTCGGACGGGTGTGGTAAGCATGCTAGCGTCTCACCACCATCCCGCTACCCACCTCCGCCGGCTCGGAACTGAATGGGAGAGCACATACCTGCCCTTCTTGCCGAAAAATAAGCCACAATAGTAGGAAAGATTATATATGAGGTGACCACCAAAGCGGATTATTTGTTTATCCCCCGCACTCGTTAATGCTTTACGATCATGTTGACAGGTGCAGTTTGTGAATATACGCCGAGGCGGCTGCGAGCTGAGGGGAAACGGCATGGCGCGAAAACTGCGTACTATGGCGTTTAGCCACGGCCGCCAACCTACCTACCACCTCGGATTTTGTCGTCAATGCGGCAAGTCACCCGATTTGGAAGGAGGGGCAACTGTCGACGGGAACATTTTGGTATCGGCTGTGACTGAGACGCTTTACGAGCGTTGTAACTCGCAAATCCCACAAGATGGACGCACAGCCACGACGAGGACCTTCCATAACGTCCCTATCGACCTTGTGGCGGCCTTTTGCGACACCGTGTCAGGGTTGTGAAGAAAATTACGGTCAGATTCACCGCAAGCATGCGTCGAGTTAAGTAAGTCACCACCCGACTAGAAGGTATTGCTTCACTTGTATGCTTTCACGATAAGCACGGTGGTCCTCCGAGGGTCCATACGATTATATGAAAAGCCGGACTCGCGCAGAGCGAGCGCATGCGCGCTTGGAGCATCATAAGAGGCGAGGGAGCTTCAGCTCGGCTCGATTGACGGATAACGGCGATATAGTCACTCTTCTCCCTCCGTGTACCGTTGAGGTGACGAAGACCATGTAGAAAAAAGTAGCAAGCTGCGTATCATAGTCGGCACGTTGCACTTCCACACGGCCGGATTCAGCAACGCCGGACAATGACGTGTAGCTCCCGGAGCTCTACCCCGTCATTATAGATTCGTGGTCGGCATGGCCCATACTGTCCCATTGTTACGACTAGTTCCATCTTGACTGCATATGCATTCCGCTTGGGCATGCATGGCTGGGAACGGTGGGCGGGTCCGTGCATGCCTCGGTGATGTGCCATTAGGGTGCTGCGCTTAAGAACTTACCGAGTCCGGCTCATTGTGAGCTTAACCGTGCATGTGATGCGCTCTCTCTGATGGTTTCTTCAACTCTCAGTTTGTATGTTCCATGCATTGCGCGCTGTAGCGATCAATGTAGCCATGCGCCTCCATCTATATATGTCGGGAAGTGCCATGCCACAAAGTTCATGTACGGAATCACATCCTTTGTTGCATCAACATCCAAAAACGTTGAAAATAATCCCTCCGCGGCTGCGCGTAGCGCTTGTGCTGCTGCATGTAAGTCCGTTGCATCGTCCCCGAGTCTGCACTCCGTGCCGCACTCATGCCATCATAAACTTCCCATACCTGGTAGGCTTTTGTAGCGCAAGGGTCAAAGGGTGACAACACGGCGTCCAACAAAGCACCACGCCTCTACACAACCTTTCTGACCTCATGTCCATTAAGAGATGGAAGGTCAGCTTTGTGGGGTTCTTGCGTTTGCCTTTCTGCACCTTGATTATCCGCCCCGGCAATCCGGTGAGTTCCAATGCCCCCACCGCCGCTTGAGCGGTGGCCGTGTTGTTACACCTATGGTAGACGGTGTGCCACAGCACGTACGAGCAATGAAAACGAAAGTTTAAAATATTTTCAACATGTACCGGTGCGAATGTACCGGTGCGAATGTGATTTGCGGCTCCGGTTTAAGGGCCTTCTTGCATATGCCATCTCGGACTTAAAATACAAAATTTAGACAGATATCCCTAATCCTAGATACTCCTAGGGACTAAGTCATTAAAATCGTGTAATGGAGTGTAATCAACCTCCGGCTTGCCGGGGGCTGGAAGAAACTGCATTACACACTACTCAGCGGCAACGTCCCGTTTTGTACTCCACAGAATCCCCCTCCACCGCGGAAAAGAAACAACATACATTTTGTGCTATCGCTAACTCCGATATCCTTGCTAAAGGACTGGCTTGCTAGTCCCCCTCTCTTCCCTCGCCCACTATTGGCAGTTGGCACACCTCTTGGAAAGAACGGCGCAAGCAATCAAAGACGTCTTGCCGTTGGCATTTTCTTCCGGGGTGAAGGTCGGGGCGCGGGTGACTATTTTAGTCGGCCCCCTGCCAAGTGGGCCGGTGTTGGGAGTTGAGCTAGTGTGGGACGGCGTGGAATGTCGTCAAGGGAGATATCCGCCGTGGCGGATTCAGAGGAAGGGAGACGGGGGCGTTGTGGCGTGGAAGCTGCCGGACGTGGGGGAAGGGAGGATCTTGCGTGTGAGTTGGAGCGTTGCATTTTACCGCCGGGTTGGGGGAGCAAGAGGGGGTGTTCAGCCAATAGGGCGATGTATCAACTTGCATGTGCGAGTCAAGACTCTTGTCATAAACACAACCTTCGAAAAAGAAGTTGAATCGTGCGGGGAGAGGTTCAAAAAAGAAGTCGACCCGTTCCAATCAATCGAACGTCTGGTTCTTACATGTCTACGAGTCATGTTTTGACTCTCTCTCTCTTTCTCTATGCTTGTTCTTACGACGACGACTAGCTATTGGTGTAGCATGTGTCGCTACTTAAGTCGATGAAGCTGTCGAAGTCGGAACTTGCACCTCTCTTGCTAACGATGCTTCAAGACGCCAAGAAGATGTAGCAAGTTGCTCCACCTCGTCCGAAGAGCAGCCTTGCCACCATCATTTCTGCTTGTTGGGGGTGTCGACTCGCGCCTTGGAGAAGTAAGGTCCGGGCATTGGAAAATGCGGTGCCCCTTCCTCTGGCACATGAAGCAAAGTCCCTCTTCTCCGTGCCGCTTACGCTCATGAGGGGTCAAAGCTCATGCGATAGCATTGAAATGAATTCGGCATGAGTTCGAAGAAGGTCGTCCTCTATCACGACCACGTGCACGACTAGACCTTTCGCCACGTTGACGATTCTTGTTGCCTACGTGATCAAGGTCATCGAGAGGGCGCTTCTTGGAGGGTCGACTGCCTCCAAGGCTGTCAAATTAAGTGAGTGCCCTCCTCGCACGACCCAGATGAGGCGAGTTACTCACGAGGTTGTTCCTGAAGTTTTGTAACTCAACCAAAGGCATGATGTAGCCTTTATGATGGGAGCGATGGGACTTAGCCTGAGTTTGAAGCTGAAACTCCGCCAATCCGTTGATAAAGCGAACGCATTGGCAGTCGTCCGAAAGATGTTGTCTAGACCTCCCCAGAAAGTCGTTGAAATGTTGGGTGCTGTCAGCGTAACTCATGAAACCTTGCGTAAGGCAAAATAGGGCGCTAATCGCGTCATCCTTATTGATGTTAATGTATTAACGGGGCCCAACTGGACGACGTTGATCTAGCTTCGCGAATGTTGCAGCGACGGATGAGCGGTAAGCGCATCTCCCCACTGCCTTTTTGTGCCCAGGACATGCACACACACACACACACACACACACACACACACACACACACACACACACACACACACACACACACACACACACACACACACACACACACACACACACACACACACCCACACACACACACACACACACAAACACACCCACCCACCCCCCCCCCACACACACAAACACAAGCACACACGCGCGCGCGCATAAAGACACCGACATACACGCACCTGCACGCATACACACACACGCACAAACAGACACGCACGCGCATACACACATCCACAAGCACACGCAGAGACAGACACACACGCACACATATACACGCATATTCACATACACACATACACACACACACACAAACACACACACACACACACACACACACACACACACACACACACACACACACACACACACACACACACACACACACACACACACACACACACACACACATGGAACATCGACATCGGTTCAAGCCGAAGTACTATTGGGCTGTTGTTGCAGCGGACACATGTAATGTTCTGCCCTTCTCGCAGCCTCCGATCTAATGGCCATCATCGGCCTCTCTGGCAGTGGCAGTGATCGGCAATCCAGTCGTGGGCCTTCACGTAGGGCTAGCGGGAACGCGCCACCGAATTTTGAGAGGAGTTGAAGGAGTCACCTCACTATTACCTCAGTGTTCATCGAGTGACTTTGTTTGGGAGAGAGACTTGGGACTTAACAGAATATATAGCCCATCATTTTGAGAGGTTTCGACGTAAAGCTCCAACATCCACGATGGCCATGTTTGTTCTGCCTAAGTGGGTTAAGGTCTGACGACCTCACTCAGCACTGTAAAATATACCAAGAATCTCCTGCCAAGACACAGTTATCTACTCGCCAGACGGTGGACGACTCGATTCAGCAACATGTTGTTGCTCTTGCTCCATGGCCAATTCAGTTGTTGTTGCGCGATGCTAATTATGTTTTTTACGATTCAGCCCCGACTACAATTCATGATTAACCTACCTTGGTACTTGTACCACCAAACGACCTTTTTCCATCGCTACGCTACGACATTTTTCCCCGGACGCTACTTCCCTGTCAACGGACCTCACCAAAGCTCGCATGTTGATACGAACCGTGCTGAATGTGAAAACTCATGATGGCGGACAGCAAATTTCCGGATTGAGCAACTGCGCTGCGACACTTGACCTCGTGTAAGAGGACTTCGTACGACGCTCCTCCCTTATTCCGACTCGTAGGCCCAAGGTCAGGACACCAGTCCGACTCGCTAATGGACAACGTGTGACTTCTTCAACAGTCTGCGAGATCACATTCGAGCTCGCTCGTCGCGAGTCTCAACGGACTTTTTACGTCTTAAGTGATTTACACGCTAATGATGCCGTACTCAGTTTACCATGGTTGGACGACGAGCAAGCTTCTCTATATATCGGCACGTCACGTGTTTTCACCCTCATGGACGGTGCAACGGTGGAAATTCAAACACAAGAACGCCGACCTAAGTACTTACAAATATCGTAAGGCAAGCTTCACAAGCTCACACGCAAGACGCGCCGAAGCAAAGGATGTAACGCCGAGTTTTACGTGATTAATGTCACACCGTCACAAAACAATCGGCGGAATTTCACAATGGAGGGGAGCTTGATGCGTAACAACGTAAGAATTTCCGGACGTTAATCTACGGTAACTTTTCGGAATTACTTATGTCAGTGGACGCGCCGCTTGTAAGTCGTCAATGGGGTCATCCCATTGAAATATTGACTCCGATACAACGCCATCGTCTCAACAAATTGTCACTTGCGGAACGCGCTGATATTAACCGACAGCTCAAAGACATAGTGGAGGCTTGCTTAATAAGTCCGACTCATAGTGAGCTCTTTTTGTGTGCAGAGATGATGGCTCGTTTCGAATCTGCGTTGACTACCGTGGCCTTAATAAGGTTACGCGTAAGGACGCGTACCCACTTCCGCGTGTGGATGACACCCTCGATAAACTGAAGGACTCGAACTACTACACCCACCTTCACCTAGCACATGGCTTTTGGCAAGTTCGAGTTCGTGAAGAGGATATCCACAAGACTGTGCTCCATACGCATGATGGTCTGATGGAGTGGATTGCGATGCTAGTCGAATTATGCAATGTGCCAGGTACGTTTCATCCGACGATGAACGACATCTTGCTCGAATTTTTACGCAAATTTGTTACCGTCTACCTCGACGACATTTGTGTCTATATTCCCACGCTAGACGAATTTCATAAGCAAAAGCGTCTTGTGCTTCAATGATTCAAGGAGGAGGGCTTGAAGTTGCATCTTAAGAAATGCAAATTCGGTCTTCATGAGATGGAGTATTTGGTTTACACTGTGTCTACAAGTAAACTTTCAGTTTCGGCAAAGAAAGTCGAGGTTGATGCATACTAGCCAGTACCTACGACGTAGAAGGAGTTTCGCAGTTTCGTGCAATTCTGCAACTTCTACGCCAAGTTCATTCATCACTTTAGCGACTTTACTACGGCTCCATTGACGGACTTACTGCTGAAGTCCCAATCACAAAAGGATTACATTGACGCATGCTTGTTTGGAAGCCTTCGAGACTCTCAATTTACGGCTCATTTCCGCGCCATGCCTAATCCTTCCTGAGGTTAGCTTGGGCACGATGTTCACCGTAGCTACACATGCTTTGACAGTGGGACTTATAGTAGTAATGTTTAAAGATCAAGGAGGAGGACTTCCAACCAATCTCTCATGGACGCTTAAGCTAAATCAAGGTGAACGTGGCAACACTTACTTTGCGTACGATTTGGAGGCTTTGGCCGTGTGTGAAGCGGTAGTAAAGCATTGAAGGTGTTACCTTGAAGATTGCTCTAAGTTCCTCGTCGTAATAGACCACGACAGACTGCGACATTTGCTCAGGCAACGGAACAATGGGTTGAGCAAGCGGGAATCTCATAACCTGCGGGACTTGCAGTCGTTTGTGGGCACGATGACACTTGCGTACCGCAAGGGAGCCCTGAACGAAGCCGATCCGCTAAGTCGGAGACAAGACTTCGTACCCAAACCACTACGCCATTGTTTTGGAAGGGCGAGGTTGCGTCAGATTTAAAATCACGATGGTAGTCCCATTCGCTATTAAAGAACGCGCATTTAACTCGATGACTGTTAATGCGTTGCGGTTGAGTCTTGACATCGCTGACCTCATTCGCGAGGGGTACTCCCAATATTTGTTTTATGGGGACGAGGGTGAGTGGACGAAAAGCAGTCGGATTGAGGCCATAGCTCTGTGCTTTTGGCGCCTCGATCGCATGTGTGTCTTGCGGAACTATGAGCTCCGAGTGAGCGAGATTGATCTTTGAGCTGTACGACAATCAGTTAGCTTGTCACAGTGAAGTTGTAGGCACTCTTGCTCAAAAGCTCTACAGAATTTGGTAGAAACGAATACGCCAAGATGCGAAAAATATTTGTGAGCGATGCGTCGTATGTTGACGAGCAAAAATTCAACCACAAATGGCTGCGTCTCTTTACCCTTTGCATGTTACACCAAGACCGTGGCACATAGTTGGGCTTGGCTACTTAACACATTTGCTAGTGAGCAACGGCTTTGACAGTTTCATGATTGTGGTCGAACATTTGACTCGAATTGCGCATTTTCTGCCGTGTACACAAAGCGTAACTATAAAGGAGACTGCTAGCTTATTCTACAGGGAGTCTACATATTACACGGACTGCCCCGAGTACTGGCATGTGATCGCGATCCAAAATTTGTCAGTGGCTTATGGCAGACAATGTGGAGACGCCTAGACACGCGATTTGGGTCTCCCAGTCGACACCCGAAGACGGATGGACTAATGCTGCAAAGATGGTTCGAATTGGAAAGACTTATGCCTCAAATGGAATTTGTGTACAACGTTACTCGTGCACTTGGAATTGAGCACACTCCCGGCGAAGCGAACTTTGCCTTTTATTTCTCTAGAGGAGCCACTTGACATGTTATTCAGCATGGGCCCCTAAATTTCGGTTTCGCAATACGCGTCAAAGCGGTTAAGATTGTAACATGAGTTACACGCTCTGGTACGTTCGGTGATACATCTGCAAAAAAATGAGATACAAGCTTGTTCGAAACCGTCGACTGCCGCGCACTTCGTTCGAGGAAAGAAAGTGAAAGTTGTTACGAAATATCTCTTCCTGCGAGGACAACCAAACAAGAAGCTACGTGATCGATAGTTAGGACCTATTACAATCAAAGAGCAAATTGGGAAACACAATTACAAATTGAAGCGTCTAGCGAAATTACGCTCAAACTCATTGCTTCACGTAAACAATCTACGACCTCGATCTACACCTTCTCTTCGGCATGGTGCTCTTGTAAGTACTCCAAAAGGTGACGATGACGAGCTCGAAGTCTTTTACATTTCCGCGCTATGCATCAAGTCTTTACTTGCACGACGAGGGAAAAACCTGCTCTTCATGACACACTTCAGCGATAATGACATTTCACATGTTTGACACCGGTTAAACGAAGTACACAGTACGACGGCGTTACAACATTTCATGGAGACGCCCCAATGGCACACGTTTGCCCAGACTCATGCGTACAATGACTTCATACACGCTTACCCAGCGCACATTCCCGAGTCCCGACATTTGCTTCAATAAAGGAGCCAAGACCACGGAGTTTAGCCCCACGGACCCACGGTTGGCCTTGTTATTAATCCGTCAAGAAGGGGAGGGTATGAGCGTGACGAGTACTATAATGCAACAATATATTGCATGACATTGTATTGATACTCGTTAATAACTTGATCTACACTTTTCCATCGGAAGGGCGCACTACGTGGTTACGCTGCCACTAAAATCTAGCGAGGGTTCTATTTTGTATTGTACTGCCAATACCTCCCGGCACGTATAAGTACGCACACGTAATCTAACTAGCTACAAGACGCGCTAATATGATTTCCCGAGACAAACGAGCCGCGTCGCTTGTTTGTTTAGACCATCACGAGAGCCCTAGCACATGACATGAAGACCATGCGAGAACAAGTGCAAACTAGTTAGACAGACATATTTAAGCCTATTGCATGGAGGGAGGTGAGAGAACCATTTAATCACTACCTTTGTTCAATTCCAATCTACTAGTAAGTACTTAAGATTTCGCCATCTCCCATCTCTCTCTCCATATGCACTTCATTAGCAGAAGCAACATCTTTGTGTTAGCGATTAGCTCTTGACAAGCCAAATTCCACAAAACACTGTAATTTGGTGGTAAACGTGATAAGGTTGGCAGATTTGTTGGGATTGTGTATGAATGTGGGCTTGAAAATGCAAACCGTGAAAAACGTTTGGCCACGGGAGTTGTTGGAGACGGAGGATAAATTTGGCAAGACTTTGGATTTCATTGATTCCGAGTTGCGAGCAAAAACAAGATCCCCACCCAAATACTTTCGATTGCTGTATTAAACCGCCGAAACTCCTAGCTCAAGCAATGGCCGTCGTTTAAATCATTTAGAGCAAGGTCGGTTTGTGGGTATTGATTGGAATACTATCGGTGTGGTGGTGGAGGATGGGAATGCAAACATACTGGCATATCCAATGTAGTGAAGCACGGCTTCCTAAATATTAGTTTTGATGTCGTAGGCTGGTGTGAAAACGTTGCCTGATTTTTTAGGAATCGTTTTGATGGGAATGGAGCAAAAGAAACAATTCTAGTCATGGCAAAATGTGTCGATTTAATATTTTTGCCGTGAGTTCACATGCGCCGTTTTCCTCGTTTGACGCGTAATTGGAAGCGCGGATCTCTCATGACCTTCTCCGCATCCACACGTGGATGGTAAAGAAATGCAAGATCGACATAGATGGCTTTTCTGTGTAATTGAGTCCATGCAAGGCAATGGCAAACGCAATGCACGAAGATGATTTTCCGTCAAGGTGGAAAATTCTAAGAAGCAACATAGATGGCACG
The DNA here is from genome assembly GCA_026401115.1 of Tetraselmis chui. Taxonomy (NCBI): domain Eukaryota; kingdom Viridiplantae; phylum Chlorophyta; class Chlorodendrophyceae; order Chlorodendrales; family Chlorodendraceae; genus Tetraselmis; species Tetraselmis chui. The sequence goes on from JAPMLY010000694.1 coordinate 61,938, forward strand.
CGAAGTTGCAATCAAGAAAGGAAGGTAAGAATGTCGTGTTTGGAATAGTCATTTATGAGGAAATAATGACAAAACCCGCGGTTTACATGTTGTGCCCTTGGTTTATGTTGATGTACATTCATGGTGTACTCAAGATTTGCAATGAGGCTGCGGTGGGTGTGTGTAGCGTTGTCGCGAAGCATGCTCCAGGAACTCGAGGTATAATCTTTGACATGTATGCAAAATAAAGCATCATTGATTATAATACGCCTCATAGAGTCCACAGTACCTTGTTCATTAGTTTGCAAGGCCCTTGATCAGTGCTTTTCAGCCAAGCCGTACATAAATATCGAGGAGGGGATTTGGCGTTTCTTCCGGTCCGACTCCAACTTTTGGCGCCGCAGCGGCAACATTGCCTCAAATGCTCATACACATGTTGAATGTAGGATCTGGTCTAGCGTAAGTTTTTTAATGCTTGAGAGAACGATGCGCTGAATTCTTGCAATGCACCATATTATTGTTGAAGTGCATGTCCAATTGATGCTTTTAAACACCGCCAAATTATGGAAAATTTCTCTATAAAATATGAGGCTTAAACTAACAAATTATTTATCAACACTATTATACGAATGAAACACGTTAAACCCAAAAGTGAAAATGCCCTAATTTGCTTTGCATACCTCGCCGTGGCGGTTTCCTACGGAATATACAGCCCGGCCAGGGAGGGAGGTGACAGACACGGTGACACAATTTCTATTTCATTGCATTCTAATGTTAACAATAAACAGTCTGACGGCTTCAATCTCCCTCCATTTGCACTCCCACCTGATGCAGTGACAAACAGCACCAAGAGGTGTGATAGTAGTCAGCTTTCAGAAGCAAACTGCCAGGTGGGGGTAGTACAGACGAGCAAGCGAGCGCAGCTGTCTATGTTGGCCCTCTGTCGTCGTTGTTATCCTAACCTTCCCTCCGCATTTGCTGTTCGTTTGATTTAAATGCCTTTGGAAGCTGCGGTAGGTGTCACTGAGTATCATAGTATGCGACCTGTTTCGTTTCGGTCGAAATTGCAGAGCAAATCCATCACGACAATGGATAATGAATGGTAGGCGATATTTACAAGTCAAGTGCGGCAACCACCCGCCCTCAATATATATTTGTCAGTCTAATCGACCACATACCCGCCACCAACAGTGGCAAAGCGAACACAACACCGTGGTGATGTGCTTATGGTCTCGCGTACTTTGCTTCCACTTGAGGGCCGCTAACTAGTTCGTTTTCAGATATTGTGCGAGCACGGTAGAATCCAGTACGAAGAGACCCACAGGCACAGCACACAGCGTGTTCGTGCCACTGACGGAGATCCGAGTCGTGTCGAATACTTGACGGCAGAGCGGGGAGATCAATAAGGGGCGGTGCAATGGAGAGCTCACTCAGAGGGGGTTACCACGACGCCTGGCACTTTCAGGGGAGAGGGGCGTGGAAGTATATTAGGTTTTAGGGTTTGGTGGGCTCCGGAGGGCTTGGCATCCGCCTCCGCGGTGGCGGTGTCGTCGCCATGAGCTGTCGTGGGCGCGCAAGCGTTGGTGGCGTCTAGTTCTGCGCTTTCGGTGTCGGAGTCGTCGTCGCCGCCGCCACCGGCGTCGCCGTTAAGCGCAGAGCTTCCGGGCTGAGAGGTCTCGCCGTCAGGGTGGGCTGCTTGCCAGCGAAGCATGTGCGCCTTCTTGTTAGGGAGGGCGGAAGAGGAGGGCGGACTAGACGCTCGGGGACGTTTGGACCCCGACACCGCCAGCCCCTCGTTACCCTGGGAGCCCGGGTCCTGCACGTGAGCTTCCTTCCTAACCGCAACCGCGTCGAGCATCGACGGCGTTTCTTGTGGGACGCCCCTCTGCTTTTGTTCCGTAACCGCGCGGCTCGGTTCCTGTTTCCCGATATTGACCATCCCCTGGAGCATCGCGAGTTGCTGCAGCTGCGAGTTAGACAGCCCGCCGTTGGAGTCGGCCTTGCACTGCTCGACACCCATCTGCTTCGATAGCTCCGCGAGACTGTTCAGAAACTGATTTGTCGCTAACTGCTGCGCGTTGCCCTGGCTTTCCTGCCCGCCCAGGCTCTGGCTCCTACTGTGCGTCGCGGGCTCCTTCAGCGGACGGGGCACCTCCAACAAGCTGCTTGACTTCACAATCATCAGCGGCTGCCCGTGTAACAGATCGGTCGAGTGCCAAATTGGCGTGTCAGAGCGGATGTGCACCATGTCGGTGTCCTCCCGCATCGACGGACGACGGTGCGTCCACAGCGCGAGAGCCTCCAGCGCGGTGTCGAACCCTTCGTGCGGGCCAGAGACGACGGCGAGGTAAAATCCGTTCTCCGTCAGTTGGATCCGCGCGTCCGCGGAAATTACGTAGAATTGGCCTTGTCCGGGCTGCACACTGCCGGGCAAGAGGTTGGCGCGGACGGGCTGCGGGGCAGGGGGGTGGTGGAAGGTGCCGCCCGTGCTGGAGGTGCGCTGATGACGGGGAGCAGGCGGGTTGAAACCGGGAAAGGACGAGGGTCCGTCGAAGATGCTGCTAATCTCCATCGACGTGTTTCGCCGGTGACCCGGGCCGAGGGAGGAGTTACTCGGGTGACGAGGTAGCGACTGCGACTGCTGCTTCGCCATAGCTACCTCCAGCTCCCACTGAAGCGACTGTAACAATCTATCCCTCGACTGCTGCGGGGGTGCTTGATGCTGCTGCGGGGCAGCCGAGCCAAGCACCTGAGACAAAAGAGCGGCGAGGTTGTTCGTATTAGTATTATTATCAATGTTGCTAGCTGCCGGCGCCGAAGGCGCGTTCTTCTGGCCACCCAACAGCTGCGACAACTGACTCAGCATCTGTTGTTGCTGTTGCTGCTGCTCCTGCTGTTGTTGGCGCTGCTTCTCCTCCCCTGCCTGTCGCGCCTGCTTCCCCAGCGCCTCCAACACACTGCTCGCGTCGGTCATCTTTCCCCAGATCATCCGCATCCACTCCACATTCTCCGCGCGCGTCACCAGGTAGGGCGAGTTATCGCTCCGTGCAGCCGCCGGCGGAGCCGTTGGAAGGTGCCAAACAGGTGTGTCTAGCGGTAGGAACACCAGCTCGCCGCGCTCCACGACAGTGCCCGCGTTGAGATTGGGTGTCGCCGGGCGCTCTTGTGGCGAGGAGGGCGGCTGCTTGGCGGCTTCGCTGCTGCGCGGGTGGTCGCCGTCCAGGAGGCGTTGAAGCGGGTTGGCGTCGAGAGGCGCACCGCCCTGGGACAACAGCTGCTGTAGCTCGGAGCCCTCTAGGTGCGCAGGAATTCCAGAGCCCCCAGACGCGGAGGAGACCCGAAGGAGCTGAGCTAGCTGCTCCGCAGTGGACTGTCCACTACCTGGCGATGAAGCGCAAACGACGCGCGTCATCAGAGGCGGGAATTTCAAGACAGGGTGCTGGTCGCTAGTCCACACTATCTATTGGCCACCCCGGCATATATGATTTCTGTGTCATAAGTACGGGTAGGTTATAAAGGAGTTGGTACGGAGACGATAGTAAACCTGAAATTTCGATCAACAAAAGCAGTGGCGCCGTTTGAGAGACGTGAGTCGGGTGGTATACCCGTATCGCTAGTTGCGGGAGCGTGCTGGTGGAAAATAATAGCAAAGACACTGGCCAGGTTGATGCCTTCGAGTTTTCGACGCGGGGAGGGAGTAACGGGAAGAACGGTAAAGAGGTCGGAGTAGCGATAGCGAGTACTTGGTTGGGTTTTAGGGATAAAAACCTCTTGTGAGGTCGAAGAAAAGTAAATGGGGTAGAGCCTGTATACTGTAGAGCCACTTTAAAAATCCTCACTGACACCGAAGTTCCCTGGTCGGGCTTGCAGAGGGATGCAGGGGGTTCGGGAATAAGATTTGGGCCAGAGAATTCCAGTGGGTTAAGTGAGGTAAAGTGAATAAGGACGTGCTTGACGAGACAGGGCGGAGGCGGCCCGATATCACGACGTACCTGTCGCTTTATTCGCCTCAAAGCCGGGCTTCGCTTCGGTCGGAGCGTCGTCTACGGGCTCCGCTTTGCGCCCTGCGCTTGCAACAGCCGCCTCGTACCCTTCGTGCGGGCCGCTCTCAATCCTGACAAAGTGGCCAACGGAGGCGGCGGGCTGATCTTCCGCGGCGCTGATAACATAGTAACGACCCGAACCGGCTTCCTGCTTGCCCGCCCGAGCGGCAGGGAGGGCGGAACCGGCTTCCTGCTGCGTCACAGGTCCTGCGCTGTGCTGACGTAGTCCCGACACGGCAGCAGCCAAAGCGGCAGTGGCGTTCTCCATTACGGGTGCGTGTAGTCAGCTGCAAGGTGTTAAGGCCCACCAGCGCGATGATAGACTATAAATCCGCGCTCGCCTTCAATGGGCGGGGTGGGAGTCTCGCAACGGGCGAAACTGGGCGGCCACGGGGTGGGTGTGGCCCGAAACGTACTATGTCTATAACGGCGCGTCTTGCTGCAAAGGAAAAGGACACAGGTCCAGCGATTCGCGCGTGACAGTAAAAACCCCACAGCAACCTTGCTGGTGTTGAATTTCTCTGCGTCAAGGGCTACAAGGGGGGGAGGGGGGGTTCTTTGTTACATCAAGCGGCGGTTACGGGAACAGGCAGTCGCTACCGGTTGCGAGGGGGTCGTACTGTTGTCATCTCGCTGGCGGCAGCAGCCGATACCTGCGCTCGGCGGCCCTTCGTCAACGACCGTTGACACGGCAACGGTCTTCAGGTAAGGATTAAGGATTTACAGATACTGACATACGCGATGATGACAAAGAATAATCAGTTTCTTACAAGAAAAAAGCATGACGATGAAGAGAATAGAATGAAACACGTAGTACATAAGAGGTCCAATATTAAATGTGTTTACAAGAAAAGGTTGTGGAAACCTCTAAGGAAAAAAGCGCGGAGCGAGGAGGAAAAACCTCACAGGCCTAAGCCCGAGGAACAGGAAGGCATGCCATAGCACTAACACTGTCCTCCTGTACGGCGTCGCGAAGATAGGAACCTAAAGTACCATGAAGAGCACCAGGAAAGGCGTTGCATGAACTCTCGCCGCATCCCCCAAAAAACGTCGAAAGGAAACATAAGTAGATCAACGAACGAAATATTTCATAGGGACATAATTGTCACAACGCAATGAACGAGAGTCCGCTGCACCCATGCAAAACAAGCGACGAGCTGGGCGCCCGCCGGCGGCGCTGCGGCGGCGGTCCGGGAGGGGGGTTGCACTCGCAAGCCCGTCGGCACCTACCCCTACCTCCAGGCGGTGCGCGCTGGTAACCCCGTAGGTGTGCCAAGCTTAGCACGATAGGGGGGTGAACGAGGTACCGGCAGCTCCGATCCGCGGGATCAGCAGTTGTCGGGAAGCCATGTACGGAGGGTTTTGGAAAAACATAATATCCGTACACCATCATAGTGATCTCCCGCTTAGCCAGTCCGATATGTTTTCCACTCACATATACTCCCCCGTCCAAGCGGGAACGATGTCTACGAACTTTTTTTGGCAATGAAGGGTACGGACGGATCAGCGGTGGGACGAGGGTATTGGAGCTAGCGGCAGACATCCGGGAAACAGCACCAGGGTATGACGCTCGCTAGCAACCGACAACCATGTGAGTTTATGTCTCCCATGGGGGCGAGACTGATAGCTACGTATGATGGAGGCTAGTCGCAGCCGGAGGAGCGACACGGTCTGGCGGCGGAGGTCCTTAGGATCATCCGCCGCCGGAAAAACCCGGTACGGGGGTTTTTTGGAAAGTACTCCCGTAGTATCCAACATCTTTTGTGGCGCGGCGACTCGATCCATGTGTCCGACCCACCCCTCCCCTAGTCGGCACCCAATTATCGAAACGCTCCCTTAGGCAGTGTGCCTAGGGTTATCGTAATGGTACACTGCTTATAAAGGCGGCCCCCTAATAACGTAAACCACCGGGAGAGGGTACGGACGGTCACAGCGCGATGAGACAAGTGTTGGAAACATACGGAACAAGGACATGGGACATGAGAATACTTGGCACGGGGGCAAGAGAGCCCGATGGACGCCGTCTACAACATAATTATTTTCTCTTCCCATCCCCCGAAGGAGAAAAGAAGATTGGGCTAGGTGGCGAGCTGCGACGGGAGGAACAACTATCAACTCGGACGGGGATGTGCACGGATCGAGACGGGACCGTCGACGACCTAAGTAAGCGAGGGGGTTTTTCACTTGCCTTTCCCCTCTAGCCCCCGCACGACAGGAGTCGCACAAGACAAGAGGTCATGCATGTTCGCCTCGACCAGCACAAGCTGACCAGCCTAGCTAATCAACGTCCCCGCCGCGGTTGGAGCACGCCGCGTACTGTGGAGACTAGCGACACTTTTATTTCATATATTATCCAAAAATACTACGTATAGATCATAAAAATAGCACTTTTTATTTCATACATTATCCAAAAATACTACGTATAGATCATAAAGATAACAATTGCATTTTTACGTGTATATTTTAGACGGTGTCGCTACTGCCAATGGAGAGGTCGCAATGTGGGGCACGGTCTAGCCCTTGCTCAATGAGTCCTATAATAGGCGCAGCTGGGAGGGCCGAGAAACAGCAGCCGGTTACTTTTGATATTGTTGTAAACAATTTCAGTTTCAATTTAAGCGACAAACTGCCACCAAAATAGTCATGTGATCAACCAATTCAACCGCCATAGGCACCAACCGGTCCCCATCCTCCAGAGCGAAGGGGTAATAGTCATGGACCGCCTTAGCCGAAGGCGTGCCAATCAAAACGGAAGTGAGGAGGTTCTCATCGAGTTTGCCTTGATGAGCTCCCAATGCAAGACTGCCCGGCAGTGGGAGACGAGCACCTATATGAGGAACATTGGTGTTCGTGTGAGCACTTGTGACCGTCACATCAACAACAAGATGATTGTGTGGAGCCCTAAATTGTAAATTGTAAATTGTTTACAACATGTGCCGGCAAACTGGACCGACTGTTGTCTCTCGGGCCACTATACTTCGCCATACATGACTTAATAGCAAGTTGGGCCCGGGTCTCTTATTCGACCAGGTACACCTATCGACACACCTATTTGCAATGTGTGTCGACGTTCCTCGGGAGTTAAAAAAACTGTAAGCAACCGCAGTAATTGCCACAGTCCCCCCGCCTAAGCAGTAACAACGTAATAATTTTGTTATCAAGAAAAACATATCTAAAAATAAATCCACTTGTCGAGAAATGCAAAACTAAACTGCTGCTCGACCTTCACGATGCTCGGTCCGTTCCCACCGAGGCCGGTCGGCGTTCGGGAGGGACGACGGGCCAGCCTAATCTAGCTCCCGCGTGACTTCGGTCGTGCCGAAGAAAGGAGGGGAAAGGCTGGCAAAAAACCCCTCCTCGCGTGGTCGCTCGTCGATCCCGCCGCCCCATCCCGTAAGCCCCGCCAAGGTCGCCGCCGCATCCGCCGACGCGACGGTCCTCCTTGTCGAGGTCCCCCGTCACCTCGAGGGCATGCGGGGGGGACCGAGACACATAGACATAGAAAAATGGGCGCTCCTGCCTCCGCACCTGAGTTTTCCCCGCTCATTTCCCCGGTTTTTTCTCTGTTTGGTACCCGGGTACCTGTCAGGTAGTCCGGCCTGCGTCCGAACCCTCCCCCCTCTGATTGCGCGTCCACCTAGCAGGCTTTGTTGAAACAGTAGCCTCCGCGCTCACCCGGCCCCCCCCGCAAGGGTCTCGCCTATCCGGTAGTGGGTATCGAGGAGGGGGGGGGGGGGGGGGGGGGGGGGGGGGGGGGTGGGGGGGGGGGGGGGGTCGGGTCGCCGTAGCCGGATCCGTCGGGCCGCGGGTGCACGGAAATTAGTCAAAACCCTCCGTACGGGGTTTTCCGGCGGCGCCGACCCGGAGGCTCGTCGTCGCCATATCTTGTCGCTCCTTCCGTCGCGACTGGCCTCCTTGCCGCCCAAGCCTACTCCTCCCCCCTCGGGAGATGTATCATGTCGGCGTGGCGGCTCGCTAGTGAGCGCCCTACCATGGTGCTGCTCCCCAACTAGCTCGACGCCGGGTACGGACATTTGTTTAATTTTCCCAAAAAGCCCTCCGTACATGGCTTCCCGGCGGCGGCTGATCCAGAGGATCGCCGCCGCCTCACATAGCCGCTCCTCCGCCTGCGACCGGCCACCGGCCTGTGCCAGGTCTTGCTTCCCCCCTTGAGAAGTGTCGACTGGCACAGGGTTGGTCGGCGGCTAGCGAGCGCCCTTTCCTGGCCCTGCTTCCCGGCTGGCCACCACCAGCTCCAACACCCACCCCCCACCGGAAATTCGGCCGTACCCTCCTCGCAATCAGACGCTCCTGAAGTACACGTCCCACCCCCTCGAGGTAGGACTGTTCTTAGTAGTATCTGTACGCGAAAAAACATATCGGACGGCCCGAGCGGGAGATCTCGGTGCCGGTATTGCACAGAAATTATTTTTTCAAAAGCCCTCTGTACAGGGCTTTCCCGACAGCTGCTGATCCCGCGGATCGAGCTGTCGGCCCTCTTAGCCCCCTACCGTGCCAGGCGTGGCACGGCTACGGGGTTTCCAGCGCCCACCAAGGGGAGGTGAGGGGATGCCGACGGGCCTGCGAACGCACCCCCCTCCGGGGCCGCCGCCGCTGCGCCGCCGGCGGGCGCCTAGAGCCCTAAAGTCTAACCAAACCACATCGCCATGTCGATCTTGAGAGGCTCCCGACCGAAGACGGCGGACTCCCAACCGCAAGTCCCGCCCCTTAGCAGCCCCGGCTTGAAGCATGAACTCTTCAAGCACGTGGACAATCCGATCGTGGAGCTGAATAACGTACCAAGAACACGGGCACCGGGGGGTGTGGTCCGTAAGAATAGCAGCTTTGGAGCGCTCACTCGACATAGAGGTGCCCGATACCGTCGACGAAGATCCACACCCACAAGACTCGGGGGGGTTTCACTGCACCTCGGGCACTTCCGAGCTTGAGATGCCCGCTCCGAAGTGAGGTCGAGTACCCGGTGCGCTGCCATCGAATAGCAATCGGACGGCACCTTTAAATTGGAATCATGTGAAGCGAAATAGAGAGGCAAGGCCCCGCGACCCGTAACCGAAGTCACTCTCATATAGTCTTGTGGGGAAGATGTGCAAAACGCCAAGAGGTCAAGCTACCAATTGGTCCGGGCACGAAGAATGCGTCAAATACCCCGTTTGATGTGGCCCCCGGAATCTCTCGAGCGAGTAAGAGCCTCGGGAGTCGGAAGTTGTAGGCAAGTCAATTGGGTAGCGAGCGCCCCAACATTGTTAGCGGGAGATACCACCAACTCGACATCGGGCTTATTATCATCATCGGAAAGGTCTTGATTTAGTGTGTCACTCAGCACCACGAGATCCGATTCCGAGAACCCGCCCATAGTGGAAATCGTATCATACGAATTGCGCAATCGGACCGCCCACTGTAAAGTAGAAGTAGCAACATTCAATAGTTCCTGCCGGATAAGACCGTACATAGGACCTAGCGACTCGGACTCGTAATCAGTGATCATGTTGGCGAGGGTCACGGTGAATTAAGCATAGCGAACATGTGCGGCGTCTAGCGCGAGGGACGATACATTAAGCCCCCCAAACGCCGCGGGTAGGGAAAGCTTGCGCTTAGCACAATTCAGTTGATCGAGCGTTTGTGCGTCATTAAAGACGCCCAAGATTCAGAAGACTGCGGTACGAACGGCCTTATCTGCACCAACACGGTACGGTCGGCGGATGTATATTAGAGGGGAGGGTGCGGAGCAAGAACCCATAGCGGCATACCGCACACGTGATCATCAAAGGAACCGCATGTGCTCCTCCGAAGTCCGACATAGCAAAGCAAATGATCTTGTCTAAGAGGAGCTGAAGAGCCTCCACGGTGTCTTGCAGCCAAGAATTTTCATAGTTTTCATTGTGAGATGCCGGAGGGTCATCTGCCATCGAGAAGTCCATCGCCAAAGGGGCTCCTAGGTTACTAATACCCGTAACAATGGGAACCATCGCCCGTATCACCTCAAGAAGTTCAAGGGTTGTATCCGAGGTACCATCCATCCATCCATCCATCCACCCATCCATATTGGAGATCGTATAATACGAACTACGTAATTGGACAGCCCACATTAAAGTAGAAATAGTAACATGCAGTGGTTCGTGCCGGATAATTCCGTACATTGGACCTAGCGACTCGGACTCGTAATCAGTAATTAGGTTGGCGAGGGGCACGGTGAATGAAGCATGGCGAGCATGTGCAGCGTCGAGCTCGAGGGACAATACATGAAGCCCCCGAAACTCCGCGGGCAAAGAAAACTGGCGCTTGGCACAGTTTAATTGAACGAGCGTCCTAAGAATCGCCCAAGATTCGGAAAACTGCGGTATGAACGGCCTTATCTGCAGCAACAAGGCACGGTCGGCAGACATATATTAGAGGGGAGGGTGCGGAGCAAGAACCCATAGCGGCGTACCGCACATGTGATCATCAAACGAACCGCATGTGCTCCTCCGAAGTCCGACATAGCAAAACAAACGATCTTGTCCAATAGGAGCTAATAAATCTCTACGGTGTCGTGTAGTCAAGAATGAACATAAGTCTCATTGTGAGATGCCGGAGGGGCATCTGTCATCGAGAAGTCCATCGCCAAGGGGGCTCCAAGGATACTAGTACCCGAAACAATGGGGAACTTCGCCCGTATCACCTCAACAAGGTTAAGGCCCGCATCCAAGAGTACCATGCACGAAAAATAATTGGTTGAACCCTCGAGCATACTTTCCCCAATTCATCCGTAGCCGCTGCAATCACAGTCGGGACAAAAGGCATTCTAATCAAATACTTCCATCGTCACAGAAGGCTTAGATCGCCAAAGAATCCTTTCACATTTCCCCAATATTTATGAGGGGGGTGCAAATGGCCAAGTTGAACAAAAGTAGCCCAAGAGGATCTCCTTGTCGGACACCCGTACAAGACAAGACCGTGCCGTACAAGAGAGAAGCATCGTTGGGGTTGAATTACTACACATTAGAGTCCCGTGAATATGTCATCTCAGCCTGCGGGATAATAGGATTCGAGTCATGATTCATGTACATCTCCGCAACAAAACTCCGGCGAGAAATGGTGCTTAAGGCGTGTTTCACGTCTAAGCTGAGTAGCCCGTCCATGGCCTTACGAGGCCGTCGCAGCTCGCCAACTTCCACTAGCTCACGAGCTCGACGCAAGGCAGCACGGCGTCGGAGGTCACCTTCGGAGAGATGAGTCGATGGCCGTTGTTGCTCTTGTTGAGTGGGCCGAGCCCGGCGACGGCGGGAGCCGCCCCCACCTCGTCCCCGACCAGTAGAGCGTCTAGACACATAGGCCCCCGGGCACGCACGAGGAAGCTCACCTCCATCCCGACTATCACGTAGGAGGGTGTCGCTGCCTGAGAGCCCGTCCTCTCCGGACACAAAGAACCAAAGACGGACTCGACGTTGGACAAGGGAGCCGACGCAGGCACCACCCACAGCCGGAAACGGACGAAGGAAGAGGCCGCCAAAAAGATTAATTGTTTCGGCGGCACGAGAGTCCGTTGAGGGAAGGGAGGTTGCATGGCAGAACTGAGGTAATCTCTGTTCTTGCAAGGCGGGATACTACAAAAGTAGGAGTTTTGCGCTTGACAAGGCAAGACCGGGTACTTTTCGACCATGTACATATGGCGACACTTGTGCCAAAAACAACTAACAGTCGACAACTACCAGCAAACCGGGACAAGACCGGCGCGTCGGGGGGAGCGTCGGTTTATACGGTTGCTATTTGCGGCTCTTGTTTCCTACCCATGTCCCGAGGAGGAAGGGGGACAAGTGTTTGCATGATGGATGCGTCGGTATGAGCGGAACTTGTCTCGGACGGGGTTATGCGTAGATCGAGTCGGGACCGTCGACGACTAGAGCGAGGAGCGTTTACCCCCGCCCCCCCCCCCTTCCCCAGCTTCGGCACGACCATAGTAGCACATGAGCAAAAGGCACGTAGGCCTAGCTTGATTTGCATATGCTTTCGAGCTTAGTTGATTAGTGCCCTTGACTGGCGGGAGCTGACCGCGCATCGTGGAGATTAGCAACATAAAATTATTTTCATACGCGTAATGGCAATTACGTCCAAGTATGCTTAATATTATGTTGTTGCTGCCAACGGACTAATGAGAGGAGAGGAGGGACAATAAGACCCAAGGCATAAGGCCATGTTCCTAAAAGCTAGATGGCAATATTGGTAAGGCACATAGACAACAAGCATTAAATCGGTACTATTGCTGTAGAAAACTTTTCAATTTTGCAACGTGCGATAGTTGACGAGTGGTGCATGCCCGGTAATATAGAGTTGTTGCGCCTTTTGAGTTTGATATTAGTGCACGTATCACTTCCGTTCACCACATTGCATTATTTTATGAAAAATGCCATTTCGCGGACGGCTGACCATAACGACGTAAATGGAATGTGGATTCGAGTAATATATGTATGCCAGAAAAGAAAAGTTTATGATATGGATGAAGGTCGGTTGGAGCGGGACATGGAAGGAGGACTGGTTCCGGGAGGGCGGTTGGGTAACTATACGGGAGGGTGGTGGTGTCTAAGCCAAAATATTGGCATGTTGTCAATTGACAACAAAATATGTAGTAGACACGTGCGAGTGATACGTTTGGGTGGGTTCTTGAAATTGGGGTTTAATATGTATCGCCGGCAAAGGAATCAATCGGTTTGCCATATCCTTTCCCGTGTCCTATGCGTTTTGCATTTGAAGATAATTAGTAGGAGTTGGCGGAGTTGTTGTTTCTATCTTGGCGCTGGGCCGGATTCCACACATGCATTGGCAATTCCCTGTCGCACGCACAAATATATAGCATATATTGTTAACTTACCAACACACGGCAAGACATTGAAGGGATTCGTTCCCCGTTATTAAGATCCGGGTTTTGTTATGGACACCCGCATTAATTCTATGCTTTATTTGCACCATTTCGAGGTTAGGCAATGTCGATTTGATAATATGCTTTCAGAGAGAGATTTCTCCGAAAGTTGGTGGTTGGGGGGGGGGGGGGGGGGGGGGGGGGGGGGCGTTTGACAATACAAGTACAAATTCGTAAGACCCAAATAGTATTGTGCAATGTATTCTTATTGTGCAGTGCGCCCGCGCGGCACAACGCGTCGTGAAGAGTCATTTACTAGTACCGTATATGCTAACGAGTACATGTACAACACATGTACTTATATGAGTGTTGTGGTATCCCCGCGGTGGGCATGATTACAGACACATCCGTACGTTGTACTCCGGGGAAGTCGTGGCCCTACTACCTCGCCAGTAGTGGATGTACTGCGGGAGCCCGTGGATAATTTTCCCTGCTACATGCCATACTACTACATTCCGAAGTACATCTAGACCCGTTTCATGTCGGCAACTCGCCGGTACAACACGTTCATGTGAGCTCATGTCGCTACACCAACCCGCCAAGAGACACGCGCTACCGGAACAACACCTACAACCAAGATAACATTTTCTTCAACACAAGCTAGGCGACGGCAAGACCTCGGCTGCCTTGAGGGGGGGGTGTTAGTACTAGCATCCCGTTGCTTATTATTTATGTACAAGGTAGCTATATGTTATCCTAGCACTTATTGTTATGCTATTAGCGGTTCTCTATTTCCCCGTTAGTGGCGGTCGGCCGGCCCATCCGTTGCCTTAGCCGGCCGCCATCTCTCTTATTCTCACTTCTCTAGCGTGACGAGTACAGTGGTGCAACATGACATTGTACATGTACTCGTTACTAATTCCAATTCGTGCTTTCCCATCGGAAGGACGTACAACGTGGGTACGTCGCTCTTGCAATTAGCAAGGGTTCTGATGCGTAATGTACTATCATTACCTCCCGGTACGTACATGTACGCACTATTAATCTAACTAGCCAGACGACGCGCCAAACGAGGTTTCCTATGCATGATATGATTCCCCATACCAGATCCGCGTCGCTAGTCTGTTGATGACGGTTGGAAAGCCCTAGCAAATGGCACGAGGACCAAGCAGGAATATGTGCAAGCGAGCTAGGCGGAAAGCTATTTAAGCCAAGTGCAGTAGAGGGAGGTGACAGAACCATTTTAACAATTCTCTTTGTCCAATTACAATATACTACCAAAGTCCTATCAATAGGACATTATCTCATCTTTTCCACCATATGCACTTCTACCTATAGACAAAGCATCGACAAAAACATAACATAACATAACATATTTGTGTCTACATTTGCTTTTTGAAGGCTAGCCGCCACACTAGTCACTACAACTGCCCCCTTGTGGGGCCGACACGACCTACGTGTAATCATCTACTTCCATTTCCAACATAGCCCCCCCCCCCCCCCCCCCCACCCAAACAATAATGGGTCACATCATTACCCAATATATATGGCATAGTGTTAATTATATGGCATGTATCCCATAACGACTGCACTTCACCGGACATGCTATTTTTACCACATATGGCGATGGAAGTAGTCACATGTCATGTACTCACGTGAGTCAAAATGGCAGTGATATGACATATTCTAGCGTGTCAATGTCAAGTGAAGTGTTTGAGGGGGGGGGGCGGGAAATTTTGGAGGGGAACCTCTTATATAAAACAAAATGTTTAATCACCATTGCCTCAGGGATGCAAATTGGCCACAAAAACAAATCGAAGTCGGTGCCACATCGTTGTTTGGATGCTCGGAGTGCGCCGTGTTTGGTGGTGCTTTGAAATTGTGTGTGTGTGTGTGTGTGTGTCCATGGAGTGTGGGGCGTGTTTTCCTTGGCGTCGTTTTCGATATCATTTACCAAACATTTGTGCGTTAGTTGGGGGGCTGGCTTCCCCTATCTAAAGTCGTCGTACACGGCCATGTCTATGCTCCTAGGGTTGCATTGGCGCCCACAGCATAGACTGGGTCGGCGGGATATCCGTCCGCTATTTGGTTAGCTAGGTGGTCGGCCAAGTTGTTGTCTCTAGACCGGGTATGTGTATTTATTTCCCTATGTGCGCGGGAAAGCTTTTTGCCGTTAGCGCTGAATCTTCAAGGGAGGCAATTTTGGATGAGAGAACTCAGTCAAATACCTCCGCGACAGACAGCGAGTTCAAATGTGAGAGGTGCGGGGAGTGAACATGAATTTTGATGGAAGTGCTAGAGGATGGATGTGCCGCGGCGCTTTCATAGTTCTGCTATCCAGAATTCAACTTGTTGCTCGCGCAATTCTGACCTGAGATGGAAGAACGAGAGGACTGGATGAATGGCAATCTCCAAATTTTAGTGGAGTGCGTTACAGCTTTTACAAGGGTACAACTACTTTACAATATGGAACAACACCGCCGAGCTTCGCTGCTAAGTCTCCAACAGGCTACCCTGCGTATAAGCTCTATCATTTCCGACCAGAACCTGCTTCTGGTAAGAAAGGTGACTATTTCAGCCCCGACGGTTTCAACAAAGGTTTATATAACAAAACAGACAAACTCAATTTGGGTACATACGACAGCGACATCCCCTCTGTCTTCCCTTCGTCCCACAATCATCGCCCCAGCCAGAGAGAGTCGAACAAGTCCTCCGGGTTGTCGAATTTGCCACGCACTGGCAATAAACCAGCAGCATTTGGTTTCTGTGGCTGGGAGGGCGCCATTTTTAGCGGCGCGCACTCACTGGGTTCAGTAGCGGCACCCTGAAGGGCGGAGGGCCTGTGTGTCTGCGATACCGTGCAGTCAGTCGCTCGCGGCGCTTGAGTGTCTGCGCCTGACTTTGATGTTCGTGTTACGGGTGTGCGCGCATCCGGCAGAGAGAGTGACATGCGTTTCGATTGCGGGTTTTTGTGCTGCCGTTGTGCAGTGGAAGCCAGAGCAGTACAGCGCACTGGGGAACCAAGTGATGTGTGGTCTCTTTGTCTCCTCGAACTAGCGACCAGACGCCCTTGTCGCCGCTGTAAAGAGCCGAACCCGCTCACGCTGAAGCTCACGTGAGTTGCCTGCGCAACCACGTATAACATACATAAAGATGGGTTAGCTTAGCACTGTTTGAAGTAGTCCACCGACAACGAAATGCAACACCGAAAGCTGATTGGATCACTCTCGCAGAGAAAATAAATACACACAAGCACAAGTCAGACTCGTCTCCGCCTACCACGCATTGGACTTCACGCTAACCGACAGAGGATTCAAGCAGATAGCGAGAAAGGTGTATCAGTGCTGCGGCTAACCCGAGGCCGGATGACACTGTACGTTTGCACTTTGTACCTCAAGAGTCAGGTTCAGAAGGAAACGACACAGGTGTGCTGCGCCGGCTGACAGGCCTGCTCCTACTCCTACAAGGTAATAAGCAGCGGCCACAGCTGAAGCAAAGCGTGACCAGGACCCAGCCCTCTCAGATACTCCGAACTTCACGGGAAACATCCTGACACATAGCAAATGCATAAGGTAATTTGAGGCTGGGTGCCACAATAAAGACCGCAAGAATATTTATGTACTGATACGACCGCGTTGAGACATTTGGTGACAGGCTTGCCTTAACTCTGAGCACTCTCGGTGTCTGGGCGCGATACGTGCTGAAAAGAACGCTACTTCAAACAACCTTTGGAAAATAATAAGCGGCTGGCTTGCTACAACAAGGCAGGTAGCGGACGCACCCTTTGGATGTGTTATTGCAAACAAAACTTTCTTACAAGAAAAAGCAGTGGAGGCCACCAAGCAAGAAAAAGAAAAACGGTCGTGCATGGTTCGCTCTTAGGGAAGCAAGGTAAAGTTTGATTACAATAAGAACAACATGAGCACGGACAAGGAACATGGGCGGAGGGAAAACACTAGGGCAAGTAGAGTGACAAGAGGATCACGGATGAATCCAAAGCAAGGTAAAGATGTAGTGACAGTTACCACCAGGCTGACACATGGGTTGTTTTGAAGCATCGCGATGCGCTCGCTGGAATAAGAGGGAAATATGAATAAGGAGTAAGGATTAACTAGTCTACGGGTTGTACTATGTACCATGTACATGAATGAGATATCTGAGCCTAATAAGTGCTTTCGATTTCCCTACAACACCCCCCTTAAGATAGGTGAGGGATGTGTATGTACATGGATCTACTGGCTCCCATCATGACTACTGTATGTTTGGAGAGCGCTGGACCAAGCAGTGGTTTATTGGTGAGAGTGTCCGCCACCATCTCCGTTGTAGGTAGGTACCTAAGGCGAATGGTCCCTTGTGCGACGTGGTCCTTGACGAAATAGTTAGTACTTGAGACCAATGTGTTTGGTTTTGTTGCTCACCAATGCGTTCCGAGAGTGCCCAATGGTCTTCTGGTTGTCTTCCGGGATGTTGGTAATGTCGGTGACTGGGACGCCTTGGATCTCACCAAGCAGGAGGCGAATGTAACTAGCTTCGCATGTTGCGTAAGCCGCCGAATAGTATTGAGCCTCGCACGTGGACTGGACCACGCATGTTTGTTGTTTGATGTGTAGTTTATGGCTCCATTGCCAAGTGTAAAGATGTCGCCGGAGCGTGATTTGCGTACTTTCGTCTCGTTACCCCAGTCTGCATCTGCAAAGCCTAAAAGTTGCACGGTGTGGTCGGAACCCCAAACGTGAGGCACATTTGCATGCTGCCCTTAATGTAGCGCATGACTTTCTTGAGGGCTTGGAGATGAACTTTGGAGGGGGCGGACTGGGCAAATCCTAGGATGTTGAGTGCGGTGGAGATGTTAGGACGATAGCATACGATACGCATACGAGACGTACATGAGTGTTGTAATTGATACCTTCTAGTTATTAGTTGCAGATAGCTAATGTAAGCTATTCTAGATATGATTAGTACATGTCTAGATCGGACATATTGATACCCTGTTTGATTTGGTACAAAGTTGTCGCTAGGCTACAACTTTCTCACTACTCTTGTCCCGACACCACGCCTCGGGCTGATTGCCTCTATGACTGTCCTATTTGGGTGACTGTGATTGTGACTACGTATGCATTAGTTACCTTCCATATTTAACGTGTGTGCACATTTCAACAAGTTATGGGCCCCCGCCTCAAGTCACTCACGCGCGACAACTTTGTTCGGCGAGTTGCGATCGCCACCTCTCCCGGAGAAGGCAAGTTTACCTAGTAGCATAGTACTTTCACCTTGTAATCGGCGGTATCGACAATATAAACTGCGCATTAAAACCCACCACACCACCCCACCTAGGTAAACTCCCCGAGGACGCCCGACAGCTACCCACACCGACGCACTCGTCGCGTTTGGACAGGGTGCATATGGGTCCAAGTTGGAGAAGGGGGGGCGCAATGGTGGGTGAATACGTATACAAAGGGTGCACGATAACCCTAGCTTATATAGTATATTATACCACTTCTTTTTAGCGAGCCAGCAATCAGCGCGACACTCCACATGCTTTGGTCGTGGCTGCAACTCGTGCCCCACACTGGGTGGAGGGCTAAAAATAGGTACTTTGAAACGCCCCGGGGCATCACGGCGAGGGGCCATCGGGCAACATGCCGCCTCTCTGGAACCGTTGTTAGGCACAAGTGCGGCTAGTGGTTCTTACCAGTGCCTATCGCTACTTGTCGGCGCCGCCGTTCACGATGGCACCGAAACATCATGCCGCATGACCACATGCTGACACCCTTGACGACTGTGAGGACCAGTCCTCCCGTCAGAGCACTCGGGACTCCCCACCCCCCCGGAAGCACTCTCGCTTGTACTCGAGCAAATGGCCCTGATTATGGCTTTTAACGCCCGTCTAGACGCACAAGCGACAGAGACATCCGTTCTGCGCCACCGCGACGCTTTGCGCGACGAACCTCTTGTCCATACCCATCCGCATGCCCAGCCACCACACCCGTATTTCAACCCTCCCGAGCCCCAACCAGTGCCCCACTTCCCTCCTGACCAACCCTACCAGCAGCGCTCCCATGGCGCCCCGCCACCCATCACCCATGTACGGCGGCCCACAGTTCCCGACTAGCCATCCCCACACCCCAAGTGGTCCGCCACCCTTTACTTGGTCCACCGATCTCCAACGCACATTGTGGAGGCAATAGTGGACGCGGGGGCCGCCGTCCCACCATCGACCTAGTGGTCATCGGCCGCGCTGTCAACGAAGCCACCGGCTTCGATAAGGAGTCGCTCAACCGCTCCATGAAGATGACGGTTCCCACCATCGGACCCAACACCGAATTCAAGCCGTGGAAGCGGAACTTCCTCAACTTCATGCCCCTCACAACTGCGTATCTCATTTCACATTTCGCTCTACGAAAGTCGGGAGTCTAGCTCGACGAAGCTGCACAAACCTACGCGTACGCGCTATTGTTGCACGCTACTACCGAAAACAAGCGCGCTGACCATGTTGTCAAGTGCATCTATGGTGCTCGCCCGGACTGCGCCACTGCCGCTTGGGACATCTTGTGCGAACGTCGGGATGGTCGCTCCTTCGCACGCTCCCTTTCGTTGCTTGACAGCCTCATGCTTCGCCAGCGCCCGGGCAAGTTGCTTACATAGTACGTCCACTTCATGCGTCAGACCTTTGACGACTACAATGAGACATGCGAGATGATTGATGGCTCTTCTGCCATCCATCCTCACAACATGGGCCTCTTTATTCTACGTGGCATCTCAAGTACCAGCCACCTCGGTTAGACCAAACAATGTGTCATCAACGCGTTCGACACCAACTATCGCCTCTCCGAGGAAGAAGTCGTGGCCAACATTCTCCACCTTGCACAAAACATGGACGAGGAACTCCCGGCTCCTGCCTTGCCAACCCTTGATGGCCTCACCCCTCCCAATTCTGCGTTTTTCGCTGCTAGCCGCGGTTCCAATAGCGGACGTGGACACAACCCGCGTGGTACTCGCGGCGGTCGTGGCATGCCACACAAGTGCATCGCATGTGGTAGCTTGAACCACATTATATTATCGTGTAAAACATCCGATGACGCACTTCTGAAATGGACCCTCGCCAAACGCAAGATGATCATCCAAAAGTATTGCACCCCTGGCGGTTGTGCCTCTGCGCACGCTGCCATGCTAAGCGATGTTCCCACCGACGACCCTGGCGTCATGCCCACTCTCGAGGAATGCACATATGAATATGATGACACTGAGGTGAGTGTCCCCTTCACCTTTGCAGCGTTCTCATCTTCCGGTGCCCTTGGTCGTGACTTCTCTCATTTTTTGGCGGTACACTCCGCCTCCTCGATCAACTTAACCGCGTTTCGAAGTGACTTCATTGCGTTCGCCCCGCCCTCCGCTCCCTCTCGCGTGGGTGGGGTTCGTGTTGACGTTAACGGCAGTGGCACAGTGCGGATTTCCATTCAGTTGGTGTATGGTCATGCCATTTACCGCACATTCCATGCGTTGTACACCCTTGACCTTTCATCTCGCTATGCTCAGTGCATTGGTCGCCTCCTCAATACCAGGTTGATGCAATCGCATAGCGGCTACTACTAACTCTGACATTGGCATGATCATGGTGCCCACATGAATGAGTGTGGTAAAGCCGTCCGGCAACGGCCTCTATATCTTTACCCATCAACCAGAGCTAGCCCCAAGCCCCACGGTTGACTCGTCGCATGGTGCCGGCCCCCGTGTTGCCCTCACTGCCCAATGCGACCCAATATTGTGGCACCGCCGGTTTGGACACCTTAATGTGCAAAGCATGCAGGCCCACCACACCCACGGTGTCCCAACCAGCCGAGTCTTAGCTAGCCATGTAAAAAATGTTTCTTGCGATTTATGCTTGCTCCACAAAGGCCAATGCTGCACCCCGCAACACCATTGCTTGCACAAACCCATCCCACCCCATGCTGAACATGTCCTCACACATTTGGGGTCATGTAAATGTTCCATCCTCACATGGCCTCCGCTACTGCCTGCTCATCATCGATCATCAGACACACTACATATAGGTGCGGTTCTTGAAGACCAAAGACGATACATGCTCATAGCTGGGAAACATCATGTTGGAGCTGCGCCACTTGTATGCACGCGATCACTCTCAGTCTCGCGACTTCGTCCCGGTCATTAAGCTTGACTCGGACTATGTCTTTGCGGCTGCTACGACCATGCAGATGTGTGCTCGCATGGGCGTCGGTGTGCAATTCTCGGCCCCCCATACCCAACACATGCTCGGCAAAGCCGAACGCCCTTGGCGCACAATCCGGGACAATGCATCTGCGATGCTCCACAGCATGGCCGTCCCTAACTTCATGTGGTCGTGCGATGTCAACACGGTTGTGTACCTTCGCAACCGTACCTACAGCCGCTCGATCGGTCTCACCGGTGGCGTCCCGCTCACTCTCCTTGCGTCATCGGCGGCCGACGCCTCCCGATTCCGCGTCTTCGGGTGCACCGTTTTTGTCAAGGCTCCCGACAAGTTGCGCCGTAAACTCAGCGAAAAAGCATTTCGTGGCGTCATGGTTGGCTACCCACCTAACGCCCCATGTTACCACATCTACAACCCACAGACCCGCCGCATCACTACATCACTCCATGTTGTTTTCCAAGAGAACACCCCGGGCTTCGGCGCACGCCTCCCGGTTGACTCGGTAATCTCAGACACCTCGGATGCCGACGAACCCCATTGTACTTCGCTCACATCCCACCCTCTCGACACCATTCCCCCTACCTCCACCCCGCTCCCCGATCCCCCGTCCACTCCGGCGGCCGACCGCCCATCCCGCCTCCGGTCTCACCCCCTCCGCTATGGGGAAATCGTGGCCCACATGTCCGAATACCCGCCGGTACTTGTCACGGCGTGTTGTGACGCTAAACAAGGCAAAGCCAAAGAAGACACTTTCCAACAGCCCTCCGTGCCCGGCCTGATTAGTGGTTCACATCACATCCCAGCAAGCGCGACACATGACGCCATTGCCCTCCTTTCCGCCCGAGACTGTGTGGAACTGAAAACCTACCGCGCTGCTTTCCCTAGCGCCCAAGCACCAGAATGGCAAGCTGCTATGCAGCAAGAGTACTCCTCCCTCATGGCCAACGGCACCTAGGAACTCGTCGACCTTCCGCCCGACCGCGTGGTTGTGAACAGTATGTGGATCTACAAAGTGAAGCCTGATACCATGGGCGATATCTCCCGCTTCAAAGCACGGTTCGTCCCCAAAGGTTGCAGCCAACGCGTTGGCCTCGACTATACGGAAACAATCTCCCCAATCATCCGCATGACCAGCCTTCGCCTATTCCTCGCCATTGCGGCCGCACGCGATCTTGAAATGGGTCAACTTGATATCAATAATGTGTTCCTCTACGCTCTTATCAAAGAGGACGTGTACATCCGCCAACTCCTTGGCTTCTCCGATGGCACGTCTAAGGTGTGTCATCTCAAACGCTGCCTCTACGGACTAAAACAGTCCCCCCGCGAGTTCAACATGCTACTTCGTGCTTGGCTTGTCGACAACGGGGTGGCAACAATGCATCTCGGACCCCTACATCTACATCTTCCGCGTTGGTCACGTTTTCGCTATGATCGCACTCTACGTGGACGACATTCCAGCAGCCTGCAATGATGCTACTTGGCTTACATCGTTCAAGGCTCAACTTGGTGCACGGTTCAAAATCAAAGACTTGGGTTACCTCTCACACTTACTCGGCATGCACATCACCCGCAACCGCTCAGCCCGCACCATTTCCCTCGACTAGTCCAAATACCTACGCGACATCCTCGCCAAGTACGGCATGACCGATTGTAAGCCATCGTCCCTCCCTATGGACCCCGGCTTCCTACCCGGCCTCGTGCACATGGCCTCCCCTCCCCTTCCCGGAGTGGCTAAGGACATCTATCCCAGCCTCCTCGGCAGCCTTCAATACGCGGCAGTTTCCACGCATCGTGATGTTACTGTTGAACCATGCAAACACAATCAATATGGAAGGTAAATAACGCACACGTAGTTACAACCAAAGTCACGCAAATAGGACAGTCACATAGGCAACTAGCCCGAGGCGTGGTGTCGGGACAACATAAGTGAGAGAGTTGTAACCTAGCGACAGCTTTGTACCGAATCAAACATGTTATCGGTATGTTTGATCTAGACATGTACTAATCATATCTAGAATAGCTTACATTAGCTATATGTAACTAACAACTAGAAGGTATTACTTGCAACACTCCCCTTGAAGGTAGCTACGGGATAAAGCGTTGCATTGGGTATGCTCCTCCCAAGATTGCGCTTAGGTGTCTTGTCAGTGCACGTCATGGTAGAGGTTTGGTGAGCATATCAACCACCATTTGGTCAATGGGTAGGTACCTCAACTTGTTGGTTCCCTGTTCCGCGTGGTCCTTGAGGAAGTGCCACTTCATGCCGATGTGTTTAGTCTTCTCGCTGACCAAGGCATTCTGGGAGTACGCGATGGCGCTTTGGTTGTCCTCCCAGATGGTGATGGTTTCGGTGATGGGGGCGTTGAAGATCTCCCCCATAGGTTGGCGGAGGTGGAGTCCCTCCTTGGTGGCGTCAACCGCAGAGTAATACTCGGCTTCACAAGTGGATTGGGCCACACAATTATGATGTTTTGACTTGTAGCTGATGGGCCCGCGTCCGAGTATGAAGAAATAGCCCGAACGCGACTTGCGGGTGCTGCTAACGTTTGCCAAGTCAGCGTCGGCAAAACATGTAAGTTGGAGACTGTGGTCCGTGCCCCCTCCCAACGTCAGGCGCATGTCGATGGTACCATGGAGGTATCGGGGTACCTTCTTTAGGGCATGCAGGTGAGCGTCCGTAGGGGATGCTTGGGCGGAGCCAAGGATGCTCAACGCCGTGGAATTATCGGGGCGCGTGCAGACGGCCGCGTATTGGAGACTGCCCATGAGGCTAGGGTAGACGTCCTTGGCCACTCCGGTCATGGGGGGGGGGGGGGGGGGGGGGGGGGGGGGGGGGGGGCATGTGCGCTAGGCCGGCGAGGAAGCCGGGGTCCATTGGGAGGGACGATGGCTTAGAGTCGGTCATGCCGTACTTTGCGAGGATGTCACGCAGGTATTCGGATTGATCCAACGAAATGGTGCGTGCCGAGCGGTCGCGGGTGATGTGCATGCCAAGTAGTTGGGAGAGGTCACCCAAGTCCTTGATTTTGAACCGTGCACCAAGTTGAGCCTTGAACGATGTAAGCCATGAGGCATCATTGCAGGCTACGGGAATGTCGTCCACGTAAAGTACGATCATGGCGAAGACGTGACCGGCGCGGAATATGTAGATGCATGGATATGAGACGCATTGTTGCCACCCGTTGTCGACAAGCCATGCACGGAGGAGCATGTTGAACTCGCGAGGGGACTATTTCAGTCCGTAGAGGCAGCGTTTGAGGTGACACACTTTGGACGTGCCATCATAGAACCCGAGGGGCTGGCGGATATACACGTCCTCTTTGATGGGAGCGTAGAGCAACGCATTGTCGATGTCGAGTTGACACAGTTCATGGTCGCGTGCGGCCGTGATGGCGAGGAAGAAACGAAGGTTGGCCATGCGGATGACATGGGAAAACGTTTCCGTACAGTCGAGCCCAGCACGGTGGCTGCAACCTTTGGCGACAAACCGTGCTTTGAAGCGGGAGACATCGCCCATGGTGTCAGGCTTGACCTTATAGATCTACATGTTGTTTACGACCACTCTACCGGGGGGAAGGTCGACGAGTTCCCAACTGCCGTTGTCCATGAGGGAGGAGTACTCTTGCTGCATAGCAACTTGCCAATTTGGGGCCCAGGCGATGGAGAGAGCAGCGCGGTAGGTTTTCGGTTCCACACAGTCGCGGGCGGAAATGATAGCGACGGCGGAGGGCGACGCTTCGGCCGGGATATGATGTGGGCAAGTGATCAGATCGAGCATGAAGGGTAGCTCGAAGATGTCCTGTTTGGCCTTGCCTTGTTCAGGGCCACAGCACGCCGTGACAAGGACCGGCGGGTATTCGACCATGTGATCTACGAGGTCGGCGTAGCGGAGAGGGTGAGACCGGATGCGAGATGGACTACGGCCGGCAACATGAGTGGTGTGAGGGTCGGGGAACGGGGTGGAGGCAAATGGTAGGGGATCGATAAGTTGGGAGGTGAGGGGTGTGTCCGGCGGGTCGTCGGCATCAGAGGCATCCGCGATGACCGAGTCAACCGGGAGGCGCGCGCCGAAGCCCGGGGTGTTCTCTTGGAAAACAACATGGACTGAGGTGATGATGCGGCGGGCCTTCGGGTTGTAGATACGGCAACCAAGGGCGTTAGGTGGGTAGCCAACCATGACGCCCCGGAACGCTTTTTCGCTGAGTTTACGGCGCAACTTGTCGGGCACCTTGGCAAAGACGGTGCATCCAAAGATGCGAAATTTGGAGGCGTCGGACGCTGACGACGTAAGGAGAGTGAGTGGAACGCCGCCGTTAAAGCGTACCGAGCAACCGTATGTACGGTTGCGTAGGTACACAACCGAGCTGACAACGCACGACAACATGAAGTTTGGGACGGCCATGCTATGGAGCATCGCAGATGCATTGTCCCGGATTGTGCGCCAGGGTCGTTCGGCCTTACCGAGTATGTGGTGGACATAGGGAGCCGAGAATTGCTCACCGACACCCATGCGAGCGCACATGAGCCGGATCGGGGCAACCATAAAAACGGAGTCCGAGTCAAACTGAATGACGGGGGCAAATGCGCCGGACTGAGAATGATGGCGTGCGTGTAAGTGACGCTATTCCAGCATGATATTTTCCAGTTTTGTGCACGTATCATCTGTGGACTTCAAGAACTGCACCCATATGTAGTGTGTGTAGTGATAGATAACGAGCAGGCAATAGCGGAGGCCATGGGGGGGGGTGGGACATTCACATATCCACCGATGTCAAAGGAAAGGTTCAACACGGGGCGGGATGATTTCGTGCAAGGAGTGGTTTTGCGGGGTGCAGCGATGGCCTTGTGGAGCAAACATGAATCGCAAGAGACATTGTTTACAGAGCTGGCTAACACTGTGTTAGTTGGGACACCGTGGGTATGCTGAGCATGTAGGCTTTGCATATTAAGATGTCCAAACCGGCGGTGCCACAATACTGGGTCGCATTGGGGAGTGAGGGCAACACTGTCGCCGGCACTAGTTGGTAAATTTGCAGAGGGTCTTGGGGACGGCTCTGGCTGGTGAGGCAGGAGGTAGAGGCCGTTGCCGGATGGCTTCATCACACCCATTCGTGTGGGCACCACAATAAGTCGAGTATCAACGTTAGTCGGAAAAATGAATAACCCATAACCGTAATCCATTAACCTTATATAGCCCATAACTTGTTGAACCGTGCAAACACGATCAGTATGGAAGGTAACTAACGCAAACGTAGTTACAGTCACAATCACACAAATAGGACAGTCACAGGGGCAACCAACCCGAGGCGTGGTGTCTGGACAAAATAAGTGAGAAAGTTGTAGCCTAGCGACAACTTTGTCCCGAATCAAACAAGTTGTCGGTGTGTCCGATCTAGACATGTACTAATAATATCTAGAATAGCTTCCAAGAGCTATCTGCAACTAATAACTAGAAGGTATTACTTACAATATCTACCACGGCGATGAGCATTCTTGGCTCCGCCCAAGCTAATCCCACGGAGGCTCACTTACATGCCCTAAAAAGGTCCTTCGATACCTTCATGGCACTATCGACCTACGCATGACGTTGGGGGGGGGGGGGGGGGGGGGGGGGGAGGGGGGGTAACGGACCACAATCTCCAACTTACGGGCTTTGCCGATGCTGACTGGGCCAACGACAACGGCACTCGCAAGTAACGTTCGGGCTATTTCTTCATACTCGGACGCGGACCTATCAACTACAAGTCCAAGCAACATACGTGTGTCGCTCAGTCAACTTGTGAAGCTGAGTATTACATTGACGCCACCAAGGAGGGACTCCACCTCCGCCAACCTATGGGGGAGATCTTCAATGCCCCCATCACCGACACCACCACCATCTGGGAGGACCACCAAAGCGCCATTGCGTACTCCCAAAATGCTCTGGTCAGTGAAAAGACCAAACACATCGGTCTAAAGTGGCACTTCCTCAAGGACCACGTGGAGCAGGGAACTATCAAGTTGAGGTACCTCCCCACTGACCAAATTGTGGCTGATATGTTCACCAAACCTCTACCATGACCAGCCCTTACAAGACACCCAAGTGCAATCTTGGGAGGCATCGATCCAATGCAACGCCTCATCCCGTAGCTACCTTCAGGGTGAGTGTTGCAAGCAATACCTTCTAGCCGTTAGTTACAAATAGCTAATGTAAGTATTCCTGATATGACGAGTACATGTCTAGATCGGACATACCGGTAACATGTTTGATTCGGTACAAAGCTGTCGCTAGGCTACAACTCTCTCACTTTTGTTGTCCCGACACCACGCCTCGGGCTAGTTGTCTATGTGACTGTCCTATTTGTGTGATTGTGACTGTAACTACTTATGCGTTAGTTACCATCCATACTGAACGTGTCTGCACGGTTCAACATTGAGCCGACAATGAGATCATCCCATTGACACAACAAGCCCGATGAAACGTCAGAGCCTTTCAATAGATTGTCACCTGCGGAGCGCGCTGAGCTTAAGCGACACCTTAAATACGCAATGAAGGTTGGTTTGATTCGACCCAACCACAGTGAGTTTGATTCGCTAATTATATTTGTGCATAAATGTGATGGCTCGCTGCGACTGTGCATTGACTACCGTGGACTTAACGAGGTTACGCGTAAGGATGCCTACCCACTTCCGCAAGTGGATGACACACTTGATGAACGTAAGGACGCGAATTTTCATACTCATCTCGACCTCGCGGCTCGCGTCTTGCTTTTGGCAAGTTCGAGTGCGTGATTGGGACATTCACAAGACTGCGTTTCATACACCTTACGGCCTAATGGAGTGGGTCGCCATGCCGTTCGGACTCTGCATTGCACCGGCTACATTTCAGCGAATGATGAATGACATCTTACGCGACTTTATACATAAGTTCGTTACAGTCTACCTCGACGACGTTTGTGTCTTCAATCGCACGTTGGAAGAAAACTTGGAGTACCTGCGTGTTGTTATACAACGCTTTAAGGAAGAAGGCTTGAGGATACGTCTTAAGAAATGTTTCTGAAAACTTCAAGAGATGGAGTTCCTCGGCTGCACTGTGTCTGCTGAAAAATCTCCGTTTCAACAAAGAAAGTCGAGGCCGTTGCAGAATGGTTAGTGCCTACGGCACAGATGGAAGTTCGCAGTTTCGTGCAATCATGCAACTTCTGCGCCATGTGCATCCATCATCTCAGCGATCTTACGGCTCCATTGACGGACTTACTGCGGAAGTCCTTGCCACAAAAGGCTAGGATGACGCATGCCTATTTGGAAGCCTTTGAGACTCTCATGGTGGGCACAATAATGGACACATCCGTACGTTGTCCCCCGGGGGAGTCTTGGCCCAACTGTCTCGCCTATAGTGGATGTATTGCGGGAGCCCGTTGCTCGGGCAGTACGGGGGTATATATATCTCATATATCCCCAATGGGTACCGACGCTCGGTACTTGGTTACGGCGTACGACTCCGGACACGGAGGTGCGGGTTTGATTTCTGGTGATGGTATTTCCGTGTAACCCTTCGACATCACGGAGAGACATAGTTATGTGTGGGTGCACAACAATTTGGGCCGAGAAGCATCGTGATAGTACGGCTGTAGCTTAACAATATGAGATGATAAGCCAATCAACAATAGAGTGGATGGTGGCAAGTTGCCGAGCGTTAGGTATCAGCTAAAGGCTCGGAATATGCGTTGGCGTGTGCTCACCACAAGGTAAGTGCGTGTCATGTGAGAGGCATGTGCTAGGCACTTGCTGAGGGTCAGATGACATGCAATATCACTCACCGAGTGTAAGCATTCCTCATCGCCCCCTCAACTTTGATAGGTTACGTGGCGTCGAATTGCTAGGTGTTGGAGTCATTTGTCTTCCCTGGAGCCTAGAGCTTGCTTCTCGAAGAGTGGTAGACCTTTGTGGTGTCGCACGATACGTGAGATGCGGCTGGCTCACAAAGTGGATGACTCTTGCTTGCGTCTGTAGCTTTATTTCGATATCCGACTGGTAGAGACTTATTTGTGTCGTTTGGAGCCTTAAATCCGTGTACACCGACTCGTGTGACGTGAAGATCGGCTTGCTTTCTTTTGTTCTAGCTTGCCGCTTTCTGAAATTTTATTCGCTTCCGGAGCTTGTCACCTGCTAGTTTCCTTCTTTCCTAAAACACTATAGTGGTCCGGCTGAATTGTTTGAAAGGCATCTTACCACATGCGTACTAGCACTCATGTACGACGTCACTTGATCGACCTTTTGAGACTCGTTTCTGATTGCCTTGGCTGCATGTACACCGGGAGTACATCTACATCTTCGATTAACCCTTTGTCGTCTCCTTTTCTGAGCCGTGTTGCCCGCCTCTTGACCGGTACTTGGTGCTTTTCTTGGTGACATTTTTCCTAATTTCTGGTGCTCCTGAGAGCGCATCCGACGCACCTGCCATTGACTCCGTAAAAGTACCGAAGTTCAGTGGGGAGAGACGATATTTTGATGTGTGGAAGAAACGTTTCCGTGCGTTTGGCTTCATGCAAAAGTGGGCTCCGGCTTTGTCGTCGGACGGTGCCGCTTCCTCTCAACAACAAGTCGACATGTGCTCCATATTGATTCTTGCGCAGCCGGAGGACGATTTGTCCATTATCGAGAATAGTGGCGAGGATGACAAGACCTGCGGCCACACTGCGTGGACTGCGTTAGTCAATCATTATGAGGACGATTGTCTTTACAGTTGCACGGAGCTCTTACATAACCTGGACACGCCGCAAGCGGACGGCGAGAGCGGCGTTCAATACATGAACCGGTTAGCTCGACTGCAACGACAGCTTGCCCGAGTTGGGGACGTCGTCCACGACCGGCGTATCATCATGTACTTGGTGAAGGGCATGTGCAGCGAATACCACTCCATCACCGACACGTGGGACGTACACAACCTCATCATGGGTGCCGTCAAGCGTGATCTTCGCCAAAAGGGCATGCCCATCGAGAGTCGGGCGCAATCACATAAAGCGGAGCCTCCAACGCCTGCGGCTTTTGCGGCGTCTCATGATGACGCAACGACTGAAAAAGTTGAAAACAAGTCTCCGAGCTCCAAGACCAGCTGAAATCTCTTCAAGGAGCTACGACTACTCGTCGTGCCTCATATGACAGAGGCGCAGCGAGGATTTTTCGTGGTGTTTGCTATGGCTGTGGTAAAAAGGGCCATCGCAGGTCCGGGTGCCCGGACAACAACACCGGAGGTAACTCTCAGCACGTGGACTCTCCCGTTGCTTTTCCGGCGGTCATGGACGTAACGGCCACCCCTGCGGGGCCATTCTCCGTGGCTCGACACAAGTTCGAGCGCGATGGGAAAAAGTGGATGTGGTTGGCCGACAACGGCGCCAACCATCACATTACTAGTGTGCGCCGTGAATTTTGTGAGTATCGAACGCTCACTGACCGGCTGTGAGTGAAGGGTATCAATGCTCGCGCTGTCGGCGTGGGCTTGGTCTGCATCATTGTGAAGGCTCACCATGGAGAGGAGATTTTAACCATGCTGAAGAATGTGCTCCACGTTCCTCAGCTATCCCGTCGTGCGTCGTGGTCTTACCATAGGCTTTTCAGCCTCACTACAGCTCGGCGACAAGGTCATTGTGGTGTTAGCTGATCCCGTGGACTACCTTCGTCTTCATGCCGGTCATGGTGGTGGCGTGGTGGTTCCGTTGGAGCGCGCGCATTTGTTGGTGTGGTTGCCGGCGCGGGTTGCTTTGTCGAGTCCTACCGCTTCGGTTGACACTGCGCCATTGGAAAAACGGTTGTAGCATTCCCGACTCGGTCACCTTGGCGAGTCGCAATTGGAGCGAGGGGCTCTTGGCCACTCCGATGGAGGGTGTGGCGTTTTCTGCGTCGGAGAAGTTGGGCTTTTGTGAGACGTGTGCGGTGTGTAAGACGCACGTCCGCAGTATCTCGCGTGAGCCGGCTGGCCAGAATGTTGGTGTCCTTGAGGTACTAGGTTTGGACTTTTGCGGTCCTATGAGTGTTCCATCCTTGGGAGCACGGCGGTACAGCTTGTGTGCGGTTGATTTTCGCAGCCGCTTCATGTTACATGATGCGGTCCGCTCCAAGGATGAGGCTCCCGCCTCGATCCGTCGCATGTTGACTACCATCCGCTCTCTTGAGCACACGGTTCGTCGTCTTCGGGTGGACAATGACACGATTGTTTTAGGTGCTGCCTTCCGAAACCTCTTGGATGAGTTCAACATCGCCGTGAAGATCACTGCGCCTTACGCGTATTGGCAACATGGCCGGATTGAGCGGCAGCGGGGGACATTGGTCCCGATGGCGCAGTCAATGATCCGGCAAGCTGCGCTGCCTAAATTGTATTGGGCTCTAGCGATGGCCGCTGCGGTGCATATGGGCAATCGTGTGCATCGTGGCGGAGCCGGCGGTGTCCCTTTCACCTTGGCGACCGGTGGACGAGCTGACTTGCGCTCCGTGAGGGTCTTCGGCTGTCCGGCCTATGTCCACGTTGACAAGTCTCAACGCCACAAACTTGACGATCGCGCGTGGAAGGGTGTCTTTGTGGGCTACGCTTCCGAGTCACCGGCGTGGTTGGTATACAATCCTGCTACTTGTTGGGTGGTGAGCAGTCGTACCGTGGTGTTCGACGAGGCTGTTGTCCTCTCCATGGGGGAGAGTAATGCGGAGCAACGCAATGATGATGAACCGGGCAGCATCCCGCGCAATGATGAAGAGCCGGATACACCTTCGGGAGAGTCGCCGCTACGGGAGTCACTGCAACATTCCGGGTCGATGGAAGATGAACATGACATGCATTCGGGGGAGATGACTCCACGTCCAAGGTATGATCTTCGATCCACTCCCTCACAACAGCAATGCGTACCCACTCCAAGGTATAATCTCCGTTCAACGAGAGCTCCGGGAGAAGGATGGACTGCTGGAAGTATCACAGCTATAAAGCCGACCAACAGCCCGATTGTTCAAGAGCATGTGTCATACAAGCAGCCGCTGAGGAGTCCCCAATCGGGGGAGTGGGAGGCAGCTATCAAGAGCGAGTACGACTCACTTGTATCTCGAAAAACCTGGACATTGGTCCCTTGTCCTGCCGGCCGCAAGCTCATGGACTCCAAGTGGGTGTTCAAGCTGAAGCGCGATGCCATTGGGCAGATTGCAAGGTACAAAGCAAGACTTGTGGCTCGCGGGTTTACTCAAGAACATGGTGTGGACTACCGCGAGGCCTTCGCTCCCACAGTGAGAGTGATTTCTGCTGGGACGTTGCTTGCGTTTGCTGTTTATAATGATTGGGAGGTGGAGCAACTTGATGTGGTGACGGCATCCTTGGGGGCCGATATCGAGGAGGAAATCTACATGAGGCAGCCGGAAGGATTCCGTCACACCGACAACAATGGAGAGGAGCGAGTGTGCTTGTTGAAAAAGTCATTGTATGGCCTCAAGCAAGCTACTAGGAACTGGAATAAGACAATCACAGCATGGCTAGAGGAGTATGGCTTTACCCAATCCAAGGTGAATCCCGGCATTTACGTCTTCATCAAGGAGGCTGAGCTTTATGTGTTGCCGTTGTACGTGGACGACAACATCATCGTCGGACCAGCGGGTAGCTTAATCGTTGGGTTTAAGTCGGCTTTCGGCGTGAGGTTCAACGTGCAAGACCTCGGTCTAGTGTCTTGGTTGCTTGGTATGACAGTCGAGCATGATCGTGGCAACCGCACCATCAAGTTTGGACAGCAGCAATACGTCTTAGACATGATGGAGCGCTTCAACATGGTGGACTGCAAGCGCTAGTCTTGTTCAAGGTTAGAACCCCCACTGCCCCTCCCACCCCCCGTCATGTTATTCGACAAGACAATGTAACCACAATTGCTCCGGCCACACTACCACCTCATTTCCACCCACGCACCTGCACCATCACAGTCCACATCTACCTCTTTGACTTGAACCTCGCATACGGCCTCCCCACTCCACTCGGTTACCTTGATATTTCCGCGGTTTCTCCTTCCAATGGGGCATACACCAAGAGTTAGCCAAAATTTACACCATAGCCATCTCCCTTGCCAAGCTCCACTCCTCCTCCTCCGCCTTTTGCACAATAATCACTAATAACGAAGTACACACTTACCACAACCATGGGGTCTTCCCCAACCAATAAACTAACTACACTAACAGAGGCACACACCCCCAACCATGCACACCCCACCACCTATTGCTCATCATCACGTGGCAACACTCACACTTCGGCCTACAACATATCACCAACATTTCTGCAACTTGGATTTACTCCCTTAACCATCCACCCCTCCAAACCTCCTCAACCGCTCTATCTCTTTGCTCACCGCATGGAACCCGAACACCACCCTTCCCACTCCCTCCTCCCACATCCTCAACCCATCCCGCCAACTCGATACCGGACACGCATGGTCATACGGCACACACGTCCTCCTCCACACTTATTTCATACTCCCCGCGCGCCATGACCAACTCTACGCCCCCCTCCCTTCGACC
The DNA here is from genome assembly GCA_026401115.1 of Tetraselmis chui. Classification (NCBI taxonomy): domain Eukaryota; kingdom Viridiplantae; phylum Chlorophyta; class Chlorodendrophyceae; order Chlorodendrales; family Chlorodendraceae; genus Tetraselmis; species Tetraselmis chui. Next base: position 95,515 of record JAPMLY010000694.1, read on the forward strand.
CCAGCACCATAGCTTACGCACTCCACTCCCTCCTTTGGCACCACGCATTCCGCTCCGCCCCTCTGCCCGTCGGTCACTTACAACTCTCGGCAGCCCTCAACCTCCCCACCTCACACGCTCGACACACACTGGGCACCCCTACCTCCCAACCCCCCTTTCCGACCCCCCTCCACCCTCAACCCACGCCCCTTGAAACCCCACCCCCACACGTGCCACCCCCACCCTCCCGCACTCTACTAGATACTATACCCCATCCCCCCACAACCCTCAGCCACTACACCTTATCAACCTCAACACCCGCGGCCTCCACACCTCTATCATGGACGTCGACCACCTTGCCACCACTCACCAACCGGACGTCTTCCTCCTCACCGAAACCATTCAGACCTCCCACAAATCCCGTTGGCGCGTCGCCTTACCCCAATACCTCCTCAAAAGCGCTAGCCCGAAACATCCCCAAGTACCCTAACCCTGCGCAGGGTCTTGTTCGCGGTCCGCAAAACGTTCTTCCGGTCCGCCACTGTCATACCCCCGCCCTCCCACCTCACCCCCACATAGCATGCTTGTCTCTCCTTCCCCACTCCGGCTCCCCGTACCTCCTCATCGGTGCCTACATGCCCCAACTCCACACCACACAACTAACCCGCATGTACGCAGAAACTCCCGCATGGGGACTCAAACTCTCCGATGACCACCCAACTCACCGCGTCATATGGGGAGGAGAATTCCAAACCACCACCCAACAACGTACCGGACACCCCGCACTCACCTCCTTCCCTCGGACCCACTTTCAACCGCTCCACCCCCATCCCCACCGTCCCCAGCTATGGGGGATGCATAGACCATTGGCTCTCCACTCCCTCTCAACCCTCACCCCCTTTCCGTCCGCCGTCTCGATCTTCCCGACCTTATCACACTTCACCGACCACTCGGCCGTACACCTAGGATGCAAGCGGCCGTGATGGGGCGTTGCGGCAACGCAGCGGCGCAGGCGGGATGGCGGGCGCGCATGGCAATCGGTCGGGATCCCGAAGTGCCGGGCGCACATGACAATCGACCGGGCACCCGAAGTGCCGAGCGGAGCATCAGCCCGAGTAGGAGGCAGCGGGCCGAGGTGCAAAGCCGAGCAGCAGCCCGAGCGTGAGACGGCTGGGGCAAGAAAGGAACAAAAAAAGATTTGTTACAAAATTTGGCCTGTGGAGCGAGCAAAGACGAGATTAGTACATTACGTTTTCCTGTAAGAGACAAGAAATGAGGAATAAGGGAATATGAATCACATAATAGTTAACGGTTGGTTGCAAAGTTTCTTAGTAAGGTCTTAGTTCTAAATGTCCGTATGCAGCATTTTGTTCGTCGATCTAATTTTCTTCCATTTCGGCGTTTTTTGGGGGATGTGCGACGAGAATTCATGCAACGTCTTTCTGCTGCTTCCTTTTTTTTTGGCTTGGTGGCCTCCACTGCTTTTTCTTGTAAGAATTTTTTCTTAGTTCTAAATCCCATACTGCGACTCTGAAATATAATTTATGGTCAGATTGATTTGAATCTAGAGGTTTGCATATCCAATATCATGTGTACGGGACAGTAACTCTAGCGGTTACTGTTACCGTTAATATCGGCGCGTCTCGCCTGCAGGGCAACCACCTTGCCCGAACAGTTAGACGCAGCCAACGACCAACGACTTCCCCAACGGTCAGCTCTAGCTAGCCCGTGCCTTATAAGCCGTAGCTAGCCACGAGCCTAGGCACTCTCTGCTTTCGCGCTCAGCCAATCTAGGCTTCGCGCGAATGCAGTCTCGACTCTCGTAGTCGAGTAGGGTGTCAATCTTACTTTTCGTCCCATGCGCACTCGAGCGTCACGCGACACTTCCCCTCGTTCAGCTACGCAGTTCCCCAATATGCAGCCGGAGCAGTCTACATCCGCCGCAGCGGCCGACCCTCACGCTACCTCACTCGAACAACGCACAACCGAACAGATTCGTACGGCAGTTTTGGCATCGGAACAACGGATAACGGAACAGTTTTTGGCGGCTAACGCTGCCTTACTCGCCCAGCTCCAACGACCCACAGCTACACCTGCTCCTACTGATCCACAGCAGTCCATTCCCGCCGACGCAACAGCGACGGAGGGTGGTAAGGCGGCCCCCGAGCCACCTATCGACCTGCTCGACGACGAACCCGACCCCTCCGCGGCCGAGTTTGTCGACTTCACCTACTACGGCGAAGTCATCCCGGCCGGCCTCGAACGTCCCCCTCGAGACGTCGAGGAGCCACGTCTGTGGACTCTCACGGACGACACCGCCCGCGCCCTAAGCGACAAACGCACCCAAGCGGCATACGACGAGTACCTACACATCGGGTGCTATGCCTTCTTCGACAGTTGCGCCAACGCGGCAATTGGCGAGGCTTTGGACACGTTGTCGCACGGCCCACCTCTACCTACAGAGCAGGCGGCAGCGATTGCCCTCATCCGAGCGGGCCATCGCACCCACACAGCGACGGAGGAGGCCGCCCGTACTCGATTGGGCTTCCTCCGCCTCACCAAGGGCGGACAAACGAGCACAGATGCGGACCGCGTGTTTGCCGAATTGGCACACGAGCGCTTTTGCCGACCGCGTCCTACCGCGGTCTCCGGCCCATTGGACGCGCTACGCCAAGCTTTCGTCGACCGCACGCTTGAAGTCAGCTTACACGCCGCCAGCAAGGCCGCCGCCGGCGCCGCTTTCGCAAAGGTCACGCCGGACAAGCCCACCGGCCCCGACGCTCGAACCCGCAAAGCCGCCGCCGACAAACGCAAGGCCGCTGCTGCAGCAGCAGCCGCGGCACGAGCCGCTCCACCCCCCAAGCCGACCGACTCGGCTAAAACCCCAAGCAAGAAATGATGGTGTGGCCCGCCGCGCCGATTCCTGCTCCCCGACATCTTCCTTCATGCGCCACCGCGTACGTCGAAAATGGCGGGAGTGGGAGCGCATCGGCGCGAGCGGCCAAGTCCTAAGTTGGATCCGCCACGGCGTACGTGTGAAGTTCAAGCACGGCCTACGTCCCAAGCCGTTCAACCATGGCATCTCCATGCTAGACGCCACACCCGACCAACTCGAGTTTCTCAACTCGGAACTACCACGCTTCGAGGCTTGCGGCGCGTGGGAGCGCTCTACGAACCCCCGCTACGTCTCCCGGATGTTCTTGGTGCCAAAACCCGGATGCAATCAATGGCGCTTGATTATCGACCTTCGAGAACTCAACCGCTATTGCTCAACATTCAACATGACTTGCGAGACCCTCAAGCACCTCCGCCATCTATCTCGACCGGGGGACTACTTCGTCTCACTCGACCTCACCGATGGGTACTACACCCTTGGCATCCGGGAGGAAGACCGAGACTACTTCACGGTCAACTACCGCGGCACCCTATGGCGCCTCGCATGCCTCCCCATGGGGTGGTCGGGCTCCGCCTACTACTTTTGCAAGCTCACGCAAGTGTTTACGAACCACCTCCGCCGCCCTCCTCCTCCCACGCCCGCATCTACACCGGCCGGCCCACGCCGCCCGTCCAAGCGCTTCCTCCGGAACGCGCGATGGCGAGGCACCCGACTACTCCCCTACATGGACGACTTCCTCTTCTTAGCGGATTCCTACGACGAGGCCCTCTTACTCCGGCAGCGCGTCCAAGCCCTGCTCGACAGCCTCGGCCTACAACGCAACCCCAAGAAAGGTGTATGGACGCCAACGCAAGTCGGCGACCACTTGGGCCTCACGGTGGATTTACAACGCGGCGAGTTTCGCGCCCCACCCGAAAAACTGCTACACCTCGCACAACACGCTTCGGCCTTGCTCGGACGAGCAGCGTCCAACGCACGATGGCTACCCACACGCCAACTCGCAGCCTTCGCGGGAAAAGCGCAATTCCTCTACCTCGCCATCGCGCCCGCCCGATTCTTTTTGCGCGAGCTCCACAACGTCTTGGCTACCCGTACCGGTTGGGGGGGACGCGTGCGCCTCACCCACCAACTCCGACGCGACCTCGAGTGGTGGCGCACGGTACCCTCCCAACACAACGGCCGGTCGATCTACAAGCCCATCGAGACCGCCTATTTGCACGCCGACTCGAGCGACTACGGGTGGGGAGCCGTCCTCAACGAGGACGCCAATTACCAAGCCCGCGGGTTTTGGAGCGCCCCCGACCGCCTCCAACACATTACGTGGAAGGAACTTCGAGCGGTCAGGCACGCGGTCGAATCCTTTCTACCGCAACTCCGAGGACGACAAGTCCTCCTCCACGAGGACAACACTGCCGTGGTCGCCGTCCTAACCAAGCTAACGTCCCGGTCACCCGTCATGATGACGGAGCTACGGCGTTTGTGGTTCTTACTCGACACCAACGACATCCACATCCGCCCACGCTACATCCGGTCAGCCGCCAACGTCTGGGCCGACACGCTCAGCCGCGAAATGGACTCCGAAGACTGGCAGCTAAACCCTCAACTCTTCAACCACCTTCAGCGCCGGTGGGGCCCGCATACAATCGACCGGTTCGCTTCTATGCTCAACACGCAACTGCCACGCTTCAACGCCCGCTGGCGCGACCCCTTGTGCGAGGACATCGACTGCCTACACCTCCCCGACGCGGCGTGGAAACGCGAGAACAACTACTGCAACCCCCCTTGGTCTGCCCTACCCGCACTCGCCGCGAAACTCGAACAAGCTCAAGCCGCGGCGACTGTCATCGCCCCCTACTGGCGAAACAAAACGTGGTACCACGCGTTCGCCCGCTTGGCCACCGAGACCGTACACTTCCCAGCGTCCCGCGACCTGTTCTTCCCCGGCAGGCTAGGCAAGCGAGAAGGGGTCGGACCTCCCGCTTGGAGCATCGTGGCCTTTCGGCTAGCACCCCCTCTTGGCTCTACACTCGACGCGGTGCGATTGGCCGGGCGATACGCCCGGACCGATTAAATACTCATGTACAGCACGTCCTCCCTCTGCGTACAGGACCGCCGCGCTACGGATTACGCCGCGAAGCAGCACAGTCGCCCTGGTCCTCCGAACTGGCTGAAACTTTTCAAGACCTCCTAGGATCAGATAAGCTCGGGGTTACAGCGGTTGCCCTACTCAGCAACTCGCTAGCGCCCTCTACGTACTCGAGCTACCAGAGCGCAATCCGACAGTTTTTTATTTTTTGTGCAGAGGAAAATATCGCCCCGCTACAGGCCACGCCGGCCACGATGGTCCGCTACACGGCCTGGCTAGCCCTCTTGGGAACGGTCGCTGCCAGCTCGCTGCAGCCTTACTTCTCCGCAATTAACAAGTTCTTCCGCGACCACCGGCGCCAACCTATCGCCGTGGGCGAACTCCTGGCGGACGCCCGCCGTGGACTCGAAATGCTACAGCACCGCCTGCTGCCCACCGCCGCTCGCCTCCCGCTACCCGCACAAGTCGCTCTGGACATCCTACACGCCGCCAACACCCTACACAGAACTTTCGCGTGGACCCCTGCTTCCCTCCCTCAGATGCAGCGCTTCAGAGCCTGTTTAGCGGTGTGTGTCAATTACATGTTTTTCTGCCGCGCCGAAACTGGCGCCCGCTGCCAGACCGGCGACCTAGTGGTCGACAGGCCCTCTCAACAAATCTGCCTATTCGTGCGCAAATCTAAAGGGGACCAGCGCCGCGACGCGGCCGATAAACCTGTCATCGCTATCCCTGTAGTAGCTAACCCCGTCCTGGCAGACCTGCTCGTCTACTACACGGAGCAGCGCGCGACCTTCTGCAACAAATTCTACAACACGCCACCCCCACTCGCCTTTTGGAGCTGCTCACCTTCCGAACCTTCCACCGAGTGGGGCGCCGCGTCCACCATCTCCGCCTGGCTCACCCTCGCCCTCCGCACCGTCGACTCATCCGCACCCGCCGGTTTCAAGTGGACGTCGCACAGCCTACGGAAAGGTGCAGCGTCCGCTGCCAGCTGCATCGGCGCGCCCCTCCCCGTAATCAAATTTATGGGTGGCTGGGCCAAGAACAGCTCTGTGACCGAAGGCAAATATATTGACCCAACCATGACCCCAACACCTGCTGCTTGGCGGTTCTTCGGCTGGCTCACTCCGTCCCCCCCGCAACACTAATTCTGGCTGTGCAAGCCTTTGGCTTTAGGTTACTGGCAAAACGTGCCCTAGGGTAAATGGTCAGATTGATTTGAATCTAGAGGTTTGCATATCCAATATCATGTGTACGGGACAGTAACTCTAGCGGTTACTGTTACCGTTAATATCGGCGCGTCTCGCATGCAGGGCAACCACCTTGCCCGAACAGTTAGACGCAGCCAACGACCAACGACTTCCCCAACGGTCAGCTCTAGCTAGCCCGTGCCTTATAAGCCGTAGCTAGCCACGAGCCTAGGCACTCTCTGCTTTCGCGCTCAGCCAATCTAGGCTTCGCGCGAACCCACCCACCCATCCCCATAATCCTGCGCTAATTGACCCCCAGACCCTGTCTGTGGGTGTCTTTTGGCCAAATTGTAAGCAAGCTGATATCTTTGGCAAAACGTGCCCTAGGGTAAATTATATATTTATACAAGCATCGCCCCGCTTGTAGCGGAAAAAAAAAAAGAAAAAAAGAAAATGCATCGCCCCGCAAAAACGTCGTCGGTTCGTGAGTTTTTCTTAGTAGCAGAGTTATCGCCTGCTGAACGCCTCTCCGTCCCTTTCTCGCCACTTCGTGTAGGTGAGATGGATACGTGCAGTATTCAGCGTTGGGTGCCCCTGGACGACGGTTCCCAGCTAGCTGTGCACGACTTCGGAGGCTCCGGCCCAAACCTGCTTCTTCTCCACGCAACTGGCTTTCATGGCCTGGTGCTCGCCCCATTGGTGCGCCCATATCCACCTCCCGCCCCTACGCCGCACTAAACACTCGCAACCCCCCGCTGCATGGTCGATATCATACTTACTAGCTCACCATCCCATCCATTTTTTAGGTACAGCATTTACGGCACTTCAGGTGTCTAGCGCCCGACTTGCGGGGACACGGCGACTCAGCCGACACCGCAACTCCACCTCTCGACGCATTCGCTGCAGCGAACGACCTTCTATGCGTTATTGAGCACCTGGGGCTGGAACGGTACCCGCTTTTCCCTCTGACCTATTCATATGTGTAGATATGTAAACCACCCTGCCTGCTGTCGTCGAATACCGACTGCTCCGTATTGTCCGTAAGTCCGTAACTGTCTCTGCGCAGGTGTTCGCTGTTTGGACACTCATACGGAGGGACGCTGGCACTTTACCTTGCTCAAATTTGCCGTCGAGTGTCTTCCATTTACTGCTACGACCCCATTATCGCCTCCTCCCAGACATGGCCTGACCTGTAAGTTTTGCTACTGTACGGAACGATCACCCCCACCGTCGCCGACATCATCCACCTTCGCAATACATAGGCACCCGTTCCGCAGTTTTCTTACGTTTCCCCCTTTTCCCTACCTAGCTAGCAACTGTGCGCAGTGCACCCTCCTTCCACTTATTTCTGGCCCTTAAAAACGCTTGATCTGTCGTTGAGTTGATCTGCAGGGCGCGCGTGGGCGAGCAGCTCGCGGTTGTTGCGTCGAAGTGAGCTCACTTACCTTTCGGAAATCACTCACACTCACTCGCGTTTTTTTTTGTTTCCCTATCGCACTCCGTAACACGACCCTGCACCCACCGTCCCGCACGCTAACCAACCACCATTCTGTCATGGTATTATCAGACGGCGCTCACATTTTTCGTCCGTTGACGAAGCTTTGGCACAGCTGGGGCAGAAATTTCCGTATAAAGACTTCGTGGACGCGGCCCTGCAACTGTATGTGCGACACGGTGTCAAACTTGGCTCAGGTGTGGGAAGGCCCAAGTAGATACGGCCAAACGGGGGGCGAAATGCGTAATCCCAGTGTCCGCTACGGGAACGGTCAACACGCACTCGTTTTCTAATCGTAATCCCCTTGGCCTGCCTGAATCATTCAGAGGGCGTGGGGGTGACGTTGAAGTGCCGCCCAGAGGTCGAGGCGGTTATCTATGTGAAGGTCGCCGACCACGTGGACGCCGTTTGGCGGGGTATCCCCTCACTCTGCTGCGCCACGGTGATTGCATGCGCGGGGGATGCAGCAGGTCCGCACGCCGTACTACCTCGAGCTGCAATGGAGCTATCATACGAGATATCGAGGAAATCGAGAGGGGGTTGCGCCTTTCACAGGTATGGCTCCTTTTTCCAAAACTTGAGTGACATATGTGTGTGTGTGTGTGTGTGTGTGTGTGTGCGTGTGCGTGTGTGTGTGTGTGTTTGTGTGTGTGTGTGTGTGTGTGTGTGTGTGTGTGTGTATGTGTGTGTGTGTGTGTGTGCTTGTATTAGCGTTTGTGTTTGTGTGTGTGTGTGTGTGTGTGCTTGTATTAGTGTTTGTGTTTGTGTGTGTTCTTGCGGCGGGTGTGTCTGTGTGTTTGTTTTCTTGTGTGTGTGTGTGTGTGTGTGTGTGTGTGTGTGTGTGTGTGTGTGTGTGTGTGTGTGTGTGCCCGCGGGGGAAGTAGTGTGTGATCTTTCTCGTAGCTAACCACTTCTACCTGCTGCAGGTTCGAGGGTCTTCATCACTTTGGCCCTCTCACCGCGCCCTCCGTCTTGGCAGATCACATCCACAATGCGCTCCTGCCAAGCCCTCAGCCCGATTCCACGTCACACGACTTGCTTATCAGATCAAGCCTATGACACATGCCATTTTGTAGCCCTTAGCTGAATACGAATGGGGACCCATAGGAATAACCATCTCCACTGACTGATTGCACACCCTCCTCGCCTTATGTCGGTCTGGGGCAAAGTCACAAGTGTTGTCTCCTCATTGAATGCGCCCCCCCCCCAGTTGATTCACAAGACATCAATTCTGCAATTGACATAGATTTGTTCAAATAGTTAACATGTTTTTAATGTGCCCTCGACCTCGTTGGATCTATGGGGATACATCGAGATAGATTCTCAGAGTGACACAACGCCTGTTGGCTTGAGTGACTGTAGCGCCAAGTAGATTCGTCTTCCTGCGTGAACTCATGTCCTGTCTCCAGTCCCGAGGTTGGCCATCTCGAGCACGCGGACGTTTTTGTAATGTCCGGCCGGGGGGTCCATGGGGTCGGTACCATTTTCTCGGATAATTGCAAATGGAGTCAATATAAACCCCCCCCTCCCCACACGCACACATAAACAAGACGCTCACACACTCACTGAATCACACATTCACACACAGACACGCATGCACTCACGCACATAAACAAGACGCTCACACACACACATACACACATTCACACACACACACGCACACACACATACACGCACGCACACACACATACACGCACACATGCAAGAATGGAGGCAATACTTGGTATTGCGATTCATAAATTTAAAGAAGCACAGAGAATTAAACACAAGGAGAATGAAGAAAAAGCAGTGAAATAGCAGATCTTTTCACGTTCCTCTTTCATTTTTCCGGGAGATAAAGATATTTCTCCGAAATTCTCAATGAATGTTAGGATATATATCCTTAAATATGATTTTACTCCAGATTTTTATTAATTGGACCTATCAATTTGTACGTTCTGCGCTTCCGTGCCGTATTTAGCATCCGGATACAAAGGAGAAGACGTCGGCAAGTCGTGAATCACTGTACTGACGTGGCGCGCTGAAATTGCACTGTTTTACGGTGACGCGTTGACGCGACTCCTCCAGCACCTGGGTACCGCGGAGTATGAAACGCCTCCGTTACAAAGGGGACAACCATGCTAGTACCCGTACAGACGTCACCATCCGTCGTCATCGTCGTCACATCGGAAATATGCAGAGCGGTTGCATAATGTACTGCTACGCTGACAGGGGGGCAGGCGCAGACGCGAAGGTCGATAGATAGATATGGCAGTAGTGGGGCGTCCCAGGCGGCGGCCGCCGGGGAGGATTACCAACAAACAAGGCTGCTTACGCATCTCAAATCCACACTCGCCCTTCTACCTCACCGCTGCCCCTCGATCTCCCCCTGCAACACTCGTTCAACATGGCTCTCCGCATGATGATGAAGGGCTCTCTCGTTCGCACCGTCCTGGCGACGCCCCGTACTGTCGTGGCTCCCAGGGCGTCCGTCCGTGGGGGCTTTCTCCCAGCTATGGCCACGTCGTTGCGTAGTTTCGTCGCCGCAGCTGGCGAGGACCGCTTGACGGGCACCGTGAAGTGGTTTGACTCCACCAAGGGCTACGGCTTCATTTCTCCCGCGAACGGATCCTCCGATGTCTTTGTTCACCAGGTAGGGGTTTCGGGCACCGTTCCGTGAACTATATAACTCGGTTCCGTCGTTACCCGCTCCCCTCTGCTCGCCAGTACGGAACGTAACCTCAACTTTCGCTTCTGCGGTATATACTGAATTTCGCTCGCCTTCTCTGCCTTGCTCGAGTGCTGCGCCTGGCCTCCTCTTTTGACACAGCAGTAGCCCCAAGCTTGAGCCCGAGTTACCCTGTTTTCTACTTAATTCAATAGGCGCTGGCCAGCCTCGTCTTTTAGTTGCCTTTATGGGTCTATCCCGCCCGCTCCCCTTATTCCGCGAGCCCGTCGGTAGGTGGATAGAGACAACGGGCCTGAGCTCTGCGGCTCGTTTAAGCGGCAAACTATCGCTGCCCGTCCGCTGATGTCATAGTAAGACTGAAAACCCGTTTATGCGTATTGCGCAGAGCGTCATTCACGCGCCCGGCTTCCGTAGCCTGGCTGAGGGCGAGGAGGTCGAGTTCGTCGTCGAAGAGCAGGGCAACGGCAAGGTCAGGGCTGCAGATGTCACCGGACCCAACGGCGACTTCGTCAAGGTATGCCACTCGGCCGTGCTGTACCGGTGTTGTATCAGTGACTCTTACGAATTATGCTTTTCGGCCCCCGTTGGGTAGGGCACATATCGCCGATTTCCGCTTAATATCATAGATAAGCTTATATTTTTCCGCCTTCCTTGTGGAAGCTCTTTCTCATTTTGTTTGCTTTCTCAAACAGGGCCAGCAGCAGCAGCGTGGCGGCCGTGGCGACTACGGTAACGACAGCTACCAGTATTAAGCGCACCAGCACTGACTGAAGCGGAAGGGAATGCGAGGCTCCGTCGCTGTTTGCTGATTTGTGTATTTGAGGGAATACTATCGGTTTCATCCGCGGGCGAACATGATACCATACTCTAGTTTGTAGGGGGGACGAACATGATACCATACTCTAGTTTGTACTGTCGGTGTGTGTGAAAGATGTACAGCTTGAAATCATGATCAGGCATCTTGAGACACCCTTCTCCCCTTGTCACCATGCTGCATGTGGATTGCGTACGTTTGCCTTTCGGCGACACCGCCACATCTGCAAACAGGCTTTGCCGTTGTGCCACTCATGGTCCTTGCTGTGGCTGGGCTTTGCATCTCAGTAATTGTGCCTGCTGCCCGTTGCCCTTTCTGCCCCGTGCACATTCTGTGCTTGCCACTCCCTGAAAAGCCTCCCACATCTTTGTCAATACATTCGCCGTACTTATTCATGGCGTGTCTTGTCGTGTGCCTAGCTCATGATGCGTGCTTCCTGCTCTGACTGCATCTTGTCCATTTCAAATGTCTGACCAGTGTTGCTAATCAGATGAAAGGAAGGCATGGAGCAAACATGGCCATTGTTAGAGCAATCGCAAGTGGCTTTTCTGCCCAATCGCGGTAGATATCACAGCAGATCAATCATCGCACATTTAAACTCGACCGCAAGAAGAGACATATCAAAATCTGAACCGGGTGGGGAATTCCGCGTTCTTGCTTTGCGTCCCCATCACCCGCAAACGAGCGGTTTATGCTACCGGTACCGTTCACAAGTGTTTTGTGCAATGACCTAGCACCCGTCTCGTTGCCATTTCCAGCGAATATGGGCACGCGTTGCAGATGAATGCTCATTGTCACACTCAGAGTGCACGAATGTCTGGACTACATCCAATGCGGGGGCGCATCCGTGAACGCAACACGTGCCAAAATATAAGTTGGCATCATGTTATTGGATGATGCGGAACGTAGTCATCGCATCGGGATGTGATAGGAAAAGCATTCGGGACAATTGTGGTCCAATTACATCCCCATTTTGACCTCAAGTCATGCCATAAGATGTGTGGCTCGACAAAATGACTCCGTAAGATGACAAACGCCTTTTTGCATTTATATACGACTCAAAGAATGTAGGCCTCTACATATTATTTCGTGGAATAATCTGCCACGCCGGTTCTTCAACCAGGCTTAAGTGTTGGCACCCATCCCAACATGTTTCATAATCTGCAGATTATGGGAGGAACGTGATGTTTAATCCTCGTGCCAGACAAACTGATGATGTCTGGTCCGACAGCGACTGACGCATTCGGAGCAGAAGCAGTCGAAGTTAACGTACGAGATTGCGCCTTGTTCACGAAAGCAAAGCGGTTCTAAAATGAACACATCCTAGAGCTGTCACTCTTCCACTCATTAATTCCTATATATTTCCATTTGACCTCAAACGAACATACACACAAAAAGAACACGCACACACGAAGAGGTTTCTGGACGCCCACCGCGGAACAAGTAGACACATTGTAATATACACTGCGACAATTGAATGACTATCGTTGGTCCATCGAATAATTCGAAGCAAACTATCCAGCAGTCGAATGAGAAAACGCCCTCATGAAATGCAAACTGTCCCACAAGGCCCCGGTTGCAATGGTAGGGAGATGTGCAATGCCATAATGATGCAGATGAGTGCTGGAAACAGTTGGACACATAGAGAGTTTCGCAATGAGTGTTGATAAATGATGGTGCAACGCACTGCATACTGCGGTGAACTATGCTTTCACTTCATTGTCAGCAAGGAAAGGGCGAGACAGGACTGGCGACCTAAACATCAGCAATGGTGACATCCACCTCAACACCGGGCTCGATGCTGATGGAGGTGATCTGCTTCACCACGTCGGCAGGCGCGTGCATGTCGATAAGGCGCTTGTGGATGCGCATCTCCAGGCGGTCCCAGGTGTTGGTTCCCTCACCGCAAGGCGACTTGCGGGTGGTGATAGTCAGGCGCTTGGTGGGCATGCGCACCGGCCCCTTCACCTTCAGGTTCTTCTCCTTGGAGCCGCGGATGAGGTCGGCGCACACTGATAGCCAGGACACACATACCCATCAGTGACATGCCTACATGACAGAGTAGGCTGTAACAATCAAATGACAGCGCAGAAGTTGACAATTCGAATCAGTCTACGCTAGTGCGCACCCTTCTCGAGGTTCTTCACGTTGCGAGAGGTCAGGGTCATGCGGATGCGGTGTACGGTGGGTCCCTCCTCCACTCCGTCCTTGGTGGTAGCTTTCATGGCCATCTACTCAAAAAGGCGGGAAGGTGGGGAGCACATGGAAGGATGGGCTTAAAACGGGGAAAAGCGGGATATCACAAAGCTGGGCTCAGCAGCGTCGCCGGAAACGTAACATACGCCACACATCCCGGCCATGGATCGCTGTGTCAACACGATAAGATAGAAATATCCGCGAGAACTATTATTCTCGGTAACTAGCAGCAGAAGCTAGAATCGTCGCCTCCGTCTCGCTGCCGTGCTACGACTGGAGCGGCCGGCGACACAGGGCGACCAGCTGAGGACGGAGGCAATAAGCGGGCCACAATAGACACGCACCTTGATAGTATACTCTGCTTGTGGGACTTCCCCGAGTCAGCACCTTCCGGAAAGGAAGGTCAGGTCACTGAGGGAGTCTGGGAGGCGAATAGAAGGCGAGAGGGTCGGAGATGGGCGTCGCCGCCACGGAAGTAGAGCAGGCAGCGACGAGTGCGGAACGAGCGCCGCCGGCGAATGGGTCCCGGCGGCGCAGAAGCCCTAAAATATCAGCATGGTACCCTAACAAGGGTACAAAAGCTTCACATTGGGTCTGTGATGCCCTAATAGCCAGAAAGCCTATCGCTAGCTCGGAGAGCAAAGATTGGGCCCTACCCTACCCTACCCTAACCACAATGACAAATTAGGATATATATCCTTATATATATAGGATATAGGATATATATTTAGGCCGGCCACTAGGGGAATAGCCAAATAGCGCACGCGTGACCATGTTGCTGTACGGTATAGTACGTCACAGTACGTTTCTCGATTTCAAGCCAGTCCAGTCAGCACGAGTCGGCCTGGGATGTATGGGTGCTATTTCGCGTTACTAAACGAATAGCGAATAGGGACCAACTACAGTAAAGTACTTGTGTGGACCGTCTAGCGACGATCGCTACTACCAAAACTACGTGGAGGAGCTACCCCGCAAGTCGCTACCGAAAAAGTTGAGTAGACGAGAATCTTGCTGCCACACAGATGGTGCAACTTGTTTTCTAAAGGTATCTCAAGGTATGCTTCTAGATTTTCGATAAATTCGGCGTCGATCTACCTCTTGTTTGACCGAGAGGGCAAGTCAACAAGATATAGATTTTCGAAAATGCGTGTGTCCGGATAGATCGCTCGCCGAGCGAATGCGTCCGCTGCTCACTCCAACACAAGCCGCGCAGGATTCCATGATAGCGAAAGCGACTACGTGGTGAGCATGTGGGATACTAGCGATAGTTCTAGGATTCCTTCTTCTAGACGATGGCACGCCACTGTTTTTGCGTTGTCCCGCTGCTGGCATCCCTCGTTGCTGTACGGGTACCTGTAGTCGGTGAGCCAGCCAGCCCAAACCTATAGAGCGGTCGCTCAAACCCATAGCGGTCCGGTTGTATTTCGTTATTTCGCTTCGCCTGTATATCGTGTACATTATCTGAAAAACGCTATACCTCCTATTCCGAATAGGAGGTATATTCGCGAATATACCTCCTATTATTTGCCTGGACCTATAGCTCGTATCGCTTCGCGATTTATTTATTACTAATAATTCCGACGTGTCAGTACGTTTCGGTACTGTATAGTGATACGTACCGCTATCGCTATTCCGCTATTCCTCTAGTGGCCAGCCTTAGGATATAAATTAACTTATTGAAATGGTTTACAAGAAAAAGCAGCGGAGACCACCAAGAAAAAAGAAGCACAAATAAAGAGGAAAAGCCCGACAGTCATCGCTCCATCGCGCCATACCTGTCCAAAGCACCTGTACGGGTAGCATCACGGTCAGGCAGGATGAGCTCTCTCATGATTACAATTGCCCCTGGGATATATGGGACTGGTGGCTCAAGTACTGCCCAACCTGATCTGGCATCCCGGGACGTCCAACGGAGTGGTCGTCGCCGAGACACTGGCAACAGCACAATAATCACACCGCTGCTAACGCGGCAGTGCCGGGCCGATCCTTGGCCTTTGTTTATTTTTGGCGGGGGCTAGCGGTTGAGGAGCGCTCGCTGCGTGGTCCGTGTTGTTTGGATCGAGGCCAGCGGGTCGTCGGTCAGAAATGTCGGAGCAGCGGGCGGAGGGCGAGTTGCTTTACGAACGCCGCGCCTGCTTCACTCAGGAGGTGCCCAGCAACGAAAGGGGTGGAGAGCACGAACGGCAAAGCCGCTCCCTGTTTCCATTCTTCTCGAATCCCTCCCCTGCCCCACAATCGCAACAGCGTTCCGGCGGCCTTCTGGCGCCTTCGCCCTGCGGCGCCTTCATCGCGGTGGTGTGCCCCACTAGGCGCCAGCTCGCCGTTCTCGCCGCGGAAGATGACTTTTCGTCCCGACGTGCCACATTCGCCCCAAGCGGCGCAGGGGCGGAGCAGGTCCCTCTCCCCGCCCTCTGCATTCAGCGAAGGGATTCGCAGTCAATTTCAGCTTATACTCTCACCTTTCCCTGTCACACACACACTCACGCGCACATAAATACAGACCTACAGGACACGCACACACACACACACACACACACACACACACACACACACACACACACACACACACACATGAACACAGACGCATACACACATATGCATACTCGCACAGACACAAATAGAGACACACAGACACACACACACACACACACACACACGCACAAAGTTTCACACGCACACATGGAAACATACGCATACGCATACATACACATTCACACATACTCGGATACTTACGCATACACACACGGATACACACGCATACAAAGAAGCATGCATGCTCAAGCACATACACACAGATACATACGCATGCACACACAAACACACATGCACACATCGATGCATACGCATACATACACAATCGTATCTACCGATGGATCAGGCCTTGCGGTAAAGGGGAGTTTAACTGAATGTGAGTCAGGTCGGAAACACGGCGGTGGAAATGACAAAAGGCGACCCACTTTACGCGCTTTTCCTGCGTGCTCAGTATCGGAGCTGATGTGTCTGTGCGGGCTGTTGTTTGCAGGGGGCTGAGCTGTTGCAACCTACATGGGCACCCGACAGCCGCCACATGGCGGTGCCCTCCAGCGATGGAGCACTTTGGCTTTTGGAGCCGCGCTCTTGCAGCGTCGTAGTGGCTCTGGATGGTCGCGCGGGTGGGTGGCGAGGCGGTCTGGCGGGGGCAGTGCTCCTTCTACGTGCCGGGGAGCTCCACCTGCTGGCTCTCTCCACCGCACCCACTCTCCACCTTCTCATTTTCAATCCCTCCTCCGGCACACTCACCCCCGCGGTCCGCCCCATCAATCTCCGCCCGCACCACCGCGTGCCGCACTGCCTCGCCTTTGACCCCTCCGCCAGCCGCGTGCTGGTTGCCGGCGATGGCCCTTCCCTCGCCGATGCGCCCACCCCGTCCCAGTCCACCTCCAGTGGATCGGGCAAGCGGGTGTCGCTCTCGGTGTGGCACCTCCTGGACAAGGCGCCTACGCTGAAGCTTGCGGCCGCCTCGGGCCCCCCCGGGGTTAGCAGCTTGTTTGGGGGACTGCTGCCCAAGCGTGCGGAGCTGACAGGTAGGAGGCGGCTCCGCAGCTACCGCCCCTCACTCCATTCGATCTCAAGATGCATGCTTGAGATTAGAGGTGAACGTGCGAATGGGTTCGGTTGCACCTCGCAGGTGAGTGGCACATGACAGTCTCGCCGTCGGGGCTCTTTGTTGCCGTCACTGCAGCGCCTGCGGTGGGCCTTCGCCTCTTTTCACTGGAGAATGCCAATCCAGTAAACCCTTTGCGGTGAGTCCATTCTTCCTTTGGAAACCCATGCCATTCACCCTAAACCGACCCACCCGTACACACTCAAACACCAAAAGGCTAGCGCGCGTGAGTGTTCACTGACACTCAACATGAGTCTGACGAGCGGGCATTGACCAATGGCAGCACAGGAATCGACTTTGGAGGGTACGGTAGGGGATATAGAGGGTTCTGAAGTGTTCTGTGGCTGGACTTGTACTCTCCAGAGAATTTTCGGGGATGGAGGCAGAGCCGACGAGCGAAGCTTCGCAGGTGGTGACCAACGCTGTGTCAGCCGATTGGTGGGATCACAGGCTGATGGCCGTGACAACTCAGAGTGGACAGGTGACTGGTGCCGTGCTGTGACATGTTGCTGCGGCGACTCTGTCCGCTGCTGCGCGTGGATAATGAGGTGGTGCTGTTTTTCTGGCTTTGGGCACGCAGGTCGTAGTGGTGACGCTGCCTGGCATGGCCAACGCGCTGGCTGGTGGGGAGATGTCTGCAATGGCGCCGGGTACCAAAGTTGCAGTGGTTGGGCGTAGAGTAGGCATTCTAGAACCCGTCTTTGGCAGCGGCGATGAAGTAGGGAGCCTCGATGGGTGGGAACCATCGATTGCTCCGCGCACAAGTACACACACACACACACACACACACACACACACACACACACACACACACACACACACACGCACACACACACACACGCACACCTCGATACACCTAAACCTTTTCTTTGTTGTGTTGCGTATCTGATTGACTGGCTTTGAATCTTCTGTTTTGGCGATAGTGCTCAAGTGAGTGGCGGCAAGCGGAAGCAGCGAGAGGGCAATGAGGAGGTGGCGGCCTGGAAGCTGGCGACGCTGGAGCAGCGGTCGCCGCAGGATATGCTACGTATCTATATGCGCGATGGTGCATGGGAGGCTGCGCTCTCGCTGGCGTGGTCGTACGGTCTGGACACTGACTTGGTGCACAAGGCGCGCTGGGAAGGGGACCCTGTAGACGAAGACAGCATCTGTCGAACCCTGGCAGCCATCCTTGTGAGGAACCCCACTGACTCCCCCCCCCCCCCCCCCCCCGCTCTTTTGATCTTTCATGCTTTGATATTGTCTGCTATTCATCAGTGTCCTAGTTTTCACCCCAGCTGTCGTGTCCCACATCAGGACCGGGGCTGGGTAGTGAGCGAGTGCTTTCAGCGAGTGGCGAGCAGTGCAGTGGCGCAGGCCGCGCTGTTGGAGTACGGCCTAGCAGAGACAGAGCAACATTGTTCTGAACTGCGCGATAATGTGAGGCGGGAATGCATACGGACAGAATGTTGATGTAAAAACATGCATGCTACGTTACATCACCCGTGCCTGTGTAACTAACTGTCGTGTGTGTGTGCGTGTGCGTGTGTGTGTGTGTGTGTGTGTGTGTGTGTGTGTGTGTGTGTGTGTGTGTGTGTGTGTGTGTGTGTGTGTGTGTGTGCGTGTGTGTGACTATCCTCAGTTGGCAAAGGGTGATTCACCAGGGGACATGGGGCCGGCGCAGGAGTGGATGTTGCAGGCTCGCCTGGTGTTGCTGCGCCATCGTGAGCGGCTGGTAGCGCTTAGCGAGCTTCTAAAGGGCGGCTTTGAGGGTGGCGCGTACGGGGCACTGAGAGACGCTAATCTTCACGAAGCCGCCTGCCACCTGGCCTCCACCGGCAATTTATTTGGTGTTCAAGTGTTACTAGCACGTTTTCACCACACGCTGCACCCCTACCTGCTCGACATCCTGGGACGCCTCCCAGAGACACTGGACCCACACCTTTACAAGTCACTGCTGCCATCACCCGATAACCCACTCCAGCCTCGGCAGCAGGCCGAGGTATGTGCTGTACACCCACCTCCACATCAGCTCCTATTTTATCCTGCCACGCCATGCTGTGGCATTTCGTAATATGTCATATTATAACATACTCTATTTTGATCTATGATATCACGTCTATTGGTTTTCTGTCCTTTTCGTTTATACCGTGTCAGATTGTCTTGTGTCGATCGATTTATATTGTCATCTGACCATATTATGTCGTGTCATATAGTGGTAATATAGTCTTGCCACTGCGTGCTACAGGAGATAATGTCATTCGCTCACATATGCATTCCGACCTGTCTGCACTGGCAGGGCGCAGACTGGGCCGAAGGGGCGGCGGCAGCTGCGCACCTCGCTGCGGCCGGGCGTCACGATCTCCTCTATTCCACGGAAGCACTTACCGCGTTGGCGGTTAGTTCCGTTCAGTTGGGGGCAGCGAACGTGGTGCGCCCTCCGTCTCTTTCCCGCCCCTCCCTTCTGACTACCACAACTTCGCCCACTCAATCGAATGTGTCGACTGCAGATTGCTTTATTTTATGTGAATTGTTGTATGGATATATAGCGAGAATATCACTTACCCACGAGAGTTTGAGTTTTACGTGGATTGTGCAGGTGGCTTGGTACCCTGCGCGAGTGCGCGAGGTCGAGGCCAAGGCAGGGCAACTGTCACATGCGGTGACCATGGCACGGCTTGGGCTGGAAGTGGGTGCAGATGGAGAAAGCCACGAGTTGGCCAATCTGGCAGCGCTGCTGACGGAATTGGAGGTTGTGGCGCGCAGTGGGGGCGACGGCTGGGCAATGGATCTCGCGGACTACGAAGCACTGCTGCCCACCGCTCAGCTTCAAATGCTCCTCCAGGGAAGCACCCCTGACAGCATCAGCGTATGCCTAGCCCAAATCCCCCCCCCCCCCCCCCCGGCCGATAAAAGCACACGCACACACACACACACACACACACACACACACACACACACACACACACACATACACACACTCTCTCTCTCTCTCTCTCTCTCACACACACACACTCTTTTACGCACGCAGGCACACTCAAATACATAAACATGCACACACACACACACACTTAACGACTTACAATAGTATGTGGCCGCACCACTACTATGGGCTGAATTGAGTCCACCAGTGCAATGTACATCGCGGATGCCAGTGCTAGTCACATGGCCCTTTGTTTAGGATTGAGGTATTCGGAGGTTTGACGGGTGTGCTGTTGTTGATGCTGTCCTAATGCCGCAGGACTTCATCACTGAGCGGGCTGTTCCGTTCGCGGGGCGCATTGGGCGTGATAAAGTCGAGAGTGTGGTCGCCTCTTTGTTGGACAAGGAGGCTGAAGCTGGTAAGGACCTCCTCTCATGCAACACTAGTCAATACCTCCGTCTTATGAGATTCTGAGCTCTTTGGACGGCAACCTCCGCGCAGGGCAATTAGACTGGTGCCTGGCCTTCCTCTCCGATCAGTCCGCCTCTCGCTCACTCCTCACAGATCTTCAAATCGTGGACCTGTCAGTGCGAACAGTCTATGCATGCAGGTTCGTCCCTCCCACCCCCTTCCCCCTTACACTTAGTGAGATTGTGACTTCTTGTTTAGGTTTCGAAAGGTTCGAATTTGAAAAAATCGCTGTATTTTTACTTCTATTCGCAAAATTTAGGTGACAACCATCGAAGGGTGTGTGGCTGTAGTGTCTGACTACTTCTGGACTCCCCCATCTGTTTGCCTCTGTCCTCTAGAGCCTTGGAGCAGTGGGACAGAATGGATGCGCTGCTGGACGTGGCGTCAGAGCTTTTGCCCGTCGAAGGTGCTCCGCCGCCAGACGGTGAGAGTGAAAAGGACGCTGAGAGGTGCGTGCAGGCTGTGGTTATAGAGATTATAGTTTGCTTACGGGTGAATGTTTATGTTGAGGTTTAAGTTGAGCCGTTAACGCGCAAAAATGTCTGCTTTGTGGCTGTAGGCGCTGCGCGGCTGCTCGATTGGTGGAGGCGGCGCGCGGGCACGTGCACGTCGGACGGTTGCTAGCAGGGCATGGTGCAGCGCTGGCGCTGGAGGTGGTAGCTATCCGGGAGCTGAGCCCACAGGAAACCGCTCGCCACGTGCGCGCCCTGCTGGCCGCCACCAGCCGCTCCACAGCCGCCGACAAGGACACCACTTGGACCAACCTGTGGCGCGAGCTGAAGGAGGTACCTTCCGCTCGAGTCGTCCCGTTGCCGTCCGTCCACCCTTTTGTCCATGCAGCCGAAATCGATCGTATATTGATTCAGTGGGGGTGTGTGAGTAGATGCAGTCGACGGGGCTGAAGGGTGTGGAGCGGTCGTGGTTGATGGCGGAGCTGTGTCGAGCGCTGCTGCGAGCTGGGCGATTTGGCCTGGCAAAGTCGTACTTACATGGCTCGGGTAGTACGCAGTTGCCGCCTACTCTTGTAAGACCCCCCCACCCCCCTTGCCCCCTCTAACTCTCCTCTTGTTTGTATTCCCACTACCCAGTGCATTCTCGGGATCTACCGCTGTGCCTTTTCTATTTCCCATTTAGCTGTCCATGTAATCTGACGGGATGCGAAATGACGTGGCGTGATGTGGTGTGGTATGGTGTAGTGTTAAGTGAAAGGGTGTGGGGTTGTGTGATGTGACGTCCTGGGTTGTAATGTGATGTTGTGCGGCGTGTTGTGATGTGAGGTCACGTGATGCGATGCTCTTTGATGTGAATTGTGATATGGTGTTATTTTGTTTGATACCGCAGGTGGAGACACTAGTGATGAGCTGCGGACGTGAGTACCTATACAGTGCTCCCGCCATCGATGCGCGCGCGGTGTCCGACGCCGCCACCTGCTTCCGTCTACTCCCCGACGACTGCGCCGCCGCGGCGCAAGAGATGGTCGTAATCGCCCTCCTGAAAAAACTGCCTTCCCTTGGGGTGAGTGCTTCATCGCCACACGCACCCCATCGCGGATCCTCTGTGGATTCGTCACCACACGTCGAATGCCTGCTAGGGCACTGACCTCTGCGTGCCCTTCTCCCTGTCGGGTTACTCGTCGATGGCTCAGGTGTCGATGGCCCCGATGGAGTATCATCAGATGGAGGACAAGCTTGCTTTGGTCGAGATGGTATTGGAGGCGCCGGGCTCGCACCGCAAGGTCAGATGTCCTTCCCCAAGCATGGCGATAGCCGCTCTTACACCCCTTCCCATAAAGGACAACCCATTGTCGTTGGCGCACAGAGTATCGCTGAAGAATGACGCTTCAATTGTGGTGCGTCTGGTCTACGGCGGCCCAGGTCGAGGAAGTACTTCAGCTGGCGTGGCAGATGGGGCTCACATCCACAGAGCAGCAGTCACAGGTGGGGCAGTGTTTCATTCCCCTTGCTTGTCTTCGCCGTCCTGGCTCGACTCCTTCACCCCCTTTCCTAACTAATGCTCGATTTCACGGTATGCCCCGGGTTTGGGTTCAGGTGATTGCGGTGCTGGCGGAGAAGGCGGCGGGCAGCGCGGCGGCCGGAGACGCGCGCGATGCGGAGCTAGCCATCCAGCTGGGGCTGCAACTCGTGGAGAGTGGCAACAGCGCGGCGTGGGAGCTGTGCGCGCGAATCAGCGCGCTGGTGGCGTCGGGGGACGGACTGTTGGCGGAAGATACCGGAGCTTGCGATGCGCTCCGCCGTTTGCTCGCATTTGCAGCAGCGCAGTGCCCTCCAGATCAGGTGCAACCCCTCCCTTTACTCCTCCAAATTCACACGCACACACACACACACACACACACACACACACACACACACACACACACACACACAATTTATATCGGGTATGTTGTTATAAGCGGCGTGCGAAGTGTGCGTGGCTCATTGTTTGTATGTTATTGGCCTTGTTGTTCAGATTGGAGTGTTTGCGGGTCAGCTGCGCAATGTTGACCAGATGGCGAACGGTGAGAGGCAAGGGGGGGAGTGGGGAAGCACCTCTGCGCCGTCTCTCCTCGTGGCGGCGGTCAACAGCGCTGAGGGGATGCGCGGGTGGGTGGGAGGGAATGAGTACGGGGGGGCGTCGCGGTCGATGGTGCTGAACACGCCTGCGAATACGTTGGCGCTCTGTGCGCTGATTGCGGCGGACGAAGAGGAACGCCCCGCGGACGTCGCTGAGTACGCTGCTTTGGTGCGTCAATGGCCGGCACCTGTAGAGCTGACTTTGGTGGAAAGGAATGCGGCTGTTTGTTTTGGGTGTTTCATTTGTTGTTTGTTTATTCTATTGTTTATGAAGGTGATGCGTTTGTGTGTGTGTGTGAGAGAGTTTTTTGGTGGTGAATTTACGGGTTATTGTGATTATGGTCCATGCATGTGAAATAATGTGTGTGTGTGTGTGTGTGTGTGTGTGTGTGTGTGTGTATAGGGGGGGTTAGTTTTTTGTGACTGGTTCTGAACATGCTGATGCAGTCGCAGGACCACGTGCATGCATGGAATAACGAGGTCCTGTTGCTACTCGGCTGCCCTTCTGCGTTGGTTCATTTGTTAGGGGCATAGCTACGAGGGCGGTCGTCTCGCGCGTCTGCTTGGAATGGCGGCGGAGTGTTGGGTGGCGCTACAGGGGACAGGGGGGGGTGGCCCTGAGGAAGTGGGGGAGCTGCTGTCGCTGCCAGCCGCCAAGCTACTGGAGAGGGCGCGAGCAAAGATGGCGGCCACATCCGATGCCAAGCCGGAAGCAGGTGGCGCTGGTGGACACGCACTAACCCCCCACACAAAAGAGACTGCAGTGACTTTGACTATCATAGCAGTCTCTGCCCTTGTGTTTGGTTCTATGCAAGCTGGATTTTGGGCTTGTGTTTTGCTGTGTTGTGTTCTGTTACGTTGCGTCGTGCTTTACATTTGTGACCGATATGAAATTTGAAAATAAAGTATAAACCGATTTTTGAATTTAGCACCCAACTGAATACATCCGGACGTATTCCCTTTTTTTGCATTTCTGATGGTGGGTGGCTGATAGTCTGACGCGTGTCTACGTTTTCGTACGCCTTTGTGTATGTTTCTGTCAGCTAATGTTTTGGTTTAATATGTTTTTGGTTGGTTGTTGGCCTACGTTTCTGCCTGTTGGTCGGCTAATGATTTGCTGTGTACTTTTTTTGGTTCTGTCCCCCCTTGTTCTTTGTTTGCGTGTCCGTATTTATGTGAAGTGGACGCATGTTGTTCCTCTCCAGCTGACGCACTATCTGCGGCGGAGCTTCTGGCGGGGCGGTTGAGCTCTGCCGCGGCCGCGAGTGGCATTGCAAAATGGATGTCGTCCGGCGGTGCGGGCATCAACCAGCAGCGGTTTGCAGCCGGTGATCGCGACTACCAACGGGAAGTGCTGCTACAGCTCGCGCAGACCGCTGCGGGCGGAAATGGAGGTAACCTTCTCTCTCTCCCTCCCCTCTTTGTCTTCCTCGGCAACCAACCACACGCACGCACACATGCATACTCGCACAAGTACACAAACGCACGCACTCACACACACACACACACACACACACACACACACACACACACACGCACGCACGCACATATACACAAATATACGAGCGAGATGGAATTGCTGTTGTTGTTGGTTTACATGATAATTAGTCTACGGTGACATGATTATTGGGTTGGGTGTCATACCGATTGCGTGCTGTTGATGGCGGAGTGGCTCCAGGCGAGTGTTATCGCGGTGAATGTGTTGCAAGCCATCCATCTGCTTCTTTTCTTTTGCTTGAAAATGGGCAGCTGAAAGTAGACGAGCAGAATAATGTGTTTGATCTGGTTGTGGTTTGCGTGTCAAATTCAAACAGGCAAAAGCTAAATGCAGTGAAACTGAATGTGATTGTTTCGGAAGTGACAATGGAATGACATCTACAGTTTGATTGCAAGTGGGACGGTGAAACGCGGATTTTCCATAATTGATGAACCAAACCGGAATCTGAGTAGTCGCAGTTGCGCGATAAGAGCTATCAGAAGGAGACAGTTGGGAAGGGGGCTGATCCGTTTGCTGTCTACTTGTGTTTAACCTTTTGCTGCTTTGTTTTGAAAGTAAACGAGAGTACAAACAGCAAATGTTGAGAACTGAATACGCCAGTTTTGGTTGATGATTATTAGGGATTGATGAGGATTTCATTTATGGACAAACATTCATTCTACAGCAGAAAATGGTACAAATGGTTAGATTTTGAGCCATTGTATTTTTTGTGGGGGCGTCAGGTTAATGTTTATGGTGCCCATTCAAATATCGCGTGTTTTGCGCCTTCCGTCTGACGCGGCTGAATAAGAGCTTCAGGTTTGAACGGGAAGGAACATGCCGATGTAAATCTCCAGTAACGGCGATTACATTTGAATTTTCGAAGATGTGTCAATACCTGATAAGAATATGTTTATGTCCGACAAAACTACCCCACTTCAGCAATTAGGAACATGTTTCCACAATTGTGAAGTATATTGTATCCCCAAATCTAAAATTGCAGCATTTGTCCACACTCCACAGATGCAAAGTCAACATTTTACCCACATTCTAGATATTTTAATACTGTGCCCACAAATGAAGAATTTCCCGTGAATTTAGGGGTTGACGTAACTATGAAAGAGGAGGCTGGGTCGGGTCCCTCCTGTTCTAAATTTCCGGCAGGCCTAATTGCATGTGAAGTGTTTGTACCTTGCGTAAAAAACGTCACCTATTATCAGTTGGCTGTTCAGCATTTCAGTGACGAGGCGGTGGATGTGATGGGCGCGCAGTTGCACCGGACGCGGGGAAGTTGGGTATGGCGCTGAGCTTGGCGGCGCAGTACGACGCCGACACGTGGCATCTCCGCGCTGTCTACGTGCTGCGGCGTGCGCTGGGCAGCGGGGAGGTGGTGGGTGGCGGGGAGGTGGTGGGAGGGGCGCAGTCGGAGGCGGAGTTGCTGCAGCGGCCAGGGGAGCTGCTACAGATGCTTCGCGCGGGACTTGTGGAGGTCGTAGCCTCGCGCGGCGACATCAGCCCCGCACAGCTGTCGAATCTCCTCGCCATCGCCGCACGATGCTGGCAGGTCAGTCTCCCTACTCCCACCCCTTCCCTCCCTTCTTTCTCTCTGACACTTTCTAGAATGCGCTCGTCCGACGGCCCTCTTCACTACTTACCAATGAATTGGCATTTCGCTCGCTTGCCTGCGCTGGTGGAGGCCCCTCGGTCGCGTTGAGTTGTCCTGAAGTTCGTGCAGCGCAGCGGAGTGCAGTGCAGTGCAGTGCAGGGGTTGGGAATCTTGTTGGAGTGATTGTCCGAGTGTGCGATGTTAGGAGATGAGATGCCGTCGGTGATGACGGTGTTGAGGGGGGGCTCAGAGTGATTTGGGCGCCGTTCATCGTGTGGATGTGACACATCGACCTCAGAATTTGACGGGTTTGGGAATTTTATTATGTTTCGGGGAGTGACATTTTGATGTACTATTCCTCATTCTCCACACGGCAGGCGTTACGTTGGGGTTTGGATAGGAAGTGTGAATAGTGATGTGGAATGTAGCTATGGCATGTGTGTGTAGTGTCAGTGCATGTCTGTGTATGTAGGTTTGTGTGTATGTGTGAGTGTGTCTATGTAAGTGTTTGTGTTTGTGTGTATGTGTGGGCAAGAGTGTGTGATGACTGTGTGTGGAAATTTACGCTGTCTTTAAAGTTGCTGTCTCGCGGGCCGCACCAATCCCGTCGTCATCAGAATGCCAACTGTTGTATGGAGCAAAGCTCGATGGCATGCAAACACCTGCAGTTGTGCATTTATGTTACTCGAGTTATTAAGTTGTTGAGCATTTCCTGTAAAGGACTGATGAATGTGCCTCGTCCGCTTTGTTGTTCGGTCGCAGGCGGTGGGGGAGGGTGGCGGAGACGAGAGTGAAGGCGAGTCGGTTGCGGAGTTGGCCGCGGACGCTGCTGCGCTCAGCGATTTCTGTGCCCGAATGGCGATTTCGTCCACCGGCGCCCATTTGCGTCCGCTGGCGCTGCTCGGCACCGCCGCCGCCGCCGTCCTGGACGGCCCGCACAGCGACGAGGCGGCGAGCGGGCTGCCTCACCGTCAGCCGGCGGGGCCGGGTGTCGACGCCTACCTCGCCCTCCGCGCCCTCGCAACCGCCCTCCCCGCCGACCCCGACACCGTGGCACAACTCGCTGCCTTGATGGACACCTTTCCCGCCGCGGCATGGCGCGGCACCGAGGGCGAGCCCGGCGACGAGGCGACCTGGTTATCTGCCAGCGGCGTCCACGGCCTCGCGATCGTCTTAGCGGTGTCTGTCTCAGCCGACAGCGATGGCCCCGACGCCGCGTTATCATCCTACCGGACAGTCGCGTCGACTTCTCTTCCGGCGTTGTCGTCGAGTCACGCGAGTTGTGTGGCGCGGTGGCTGGCGATGGGTGATGGGTCGGGGCTGCCGTTGCCGCCAGAGCAGCACCTACCGCCGCGGCTGCCGGCGGCCGCTCGGCTGGCTATCCTGCGGGAGGTCACATCGCGGCTGAGCCAGGTCGACGAGGTGTTGGCTGCCGCGGAGCAACGGTTGGGCGCAGCGGAGGCCGCGCGCGAGGCGGTTCCGACGCTGCCGAGTGATTTGTTGGACGAGGTGGTATCGGGAGAGTTGGGGAGGGGTCGAGTTGAGGAGGTGTTGGCGGGGCTGTTGTGCGGTGGGGGAGGGGTGGCGGTGTCGCTGTCGGTGGCGGCTGCGCTGCTGACTGCGGACGACGATGCGGAGGCGGCGGTGCGGGGCGTGCTCGAGGTGGCGCTGGGTGGGGCGTTGGCGGCGGATGATGAGGCGGCGGCGCGCACTCTGGTGGGCGCATTGGATGAGGCACGTGTCGACAGCGAGGCGCACTCGGCGGTGGTGGGGAGGCTCCGCGAGGTGGTGTGGGCGCAGCTGCAGGCGGAGACAGGTGAGGGCTTTCCAACAGAAAGCTTACCGCTGTGTAACTCGACTCCGTCACGGCTCAATTTTGTGTTTGTCATTTTAACAATTGTGTTTTATAAAGCAATTGTGTTTTACTTCTAATTCGGTTTTATTAATTATTTGTAAAATATTTCACTGTAATGAATGAAATATTTGCATTAAAATTGTTATTGTGAGCATTGGGGCTTAAAACCTTACTCACAACCCTAAAACTGAATCCGAAGTAAGTAAGTGGCAGTATTATAAGGTTTACCGTTCTGTAGCTTTGGCAGTTTCAGGGCTCATTTTTAATGTTTATTATTCTGATATTGTGTTTTTACAATTGAATTAGGGTTTGACATGTTGATTACCGCAATATCACTATACCATAAATGTGTTCGAATATGTTTGTGATATTTTTTATTTTATCTCTTTTCAAACGTAATTTTCAAGACTAAAATTGCAACGAAATATCTATGAATGTATTTGAAGTAAAAGGTTTAAGCCCTAAATCACAAATTATATCAGAATGGGAATTTGATTATTATTGCGCTCTGAGAATATTTATGAGACAATTCGATTTTTCGTTCATTCTCGGTATTGAAAAAAACAGGAATTTGTACATGAATTCCCAAAGACACGCGGACAGGAAAGAGGAAAGACGTTTTCGAATATGATTTAGCCCATTTACAAATGCATTATTAATTAACAAATGCATATTAAATGCATTTATTGTTTGTGTGCGACACAGACGGCGAGGCGGCAGCGGCAATCACTCGTGAGCTGCTGCTGGGGGCAGCTCCGCGGCGGTGGGGGTCGTGGAGCCCACCGGGCGGAAGCAGCTCGGCACGCGCGTCACTGCTACGGGCAGAGACCGCGGCTGCTCTCGGCGCCTTTTGGCCCGAGGGGATCAATGACGCGGACGTGGCGAGCGCGGAAGCCGCGGAAGCGCTGGTTGCGCGTTTACTCTCGGAGCTTCCGAAAGAGTCGCCGTCGACCGCGCTGCTCGCTCTCGGCGATGCGATGGTCACCGCCTGGCACGGCGGGAGCATTTGGGGGGGATCTGAGACGGAAAGCGGCGAGGGATTCTTGACAAGCGCTCTTAGCACCAGCTGGACGGCTCTGCTGGTCGCGTTGCTGGCGCTGCCGGATACACTACCTAAAGTACTGTCGTTACTTGAGCGCGGCTCGGCAGCGATCGGCGAAGCGACGGCACTGGTTTCGGAGGACGACGCGACCGTCATTATCACTGAGGCCAGGAGGATCGGCGGCGTCGGGGCCGCGGCGTGTGTCGCGCTCGCGCTCCCTCACGATGCTCTCTATGATTCGGTACTCGCGGAGCTCGCACACGCGTCACCGTCGGAAGCCGCTCGCACCGAGTCGTGCGCCCCGCTCCTCCTCGCACTTCTCCTCCGCCACTCCGACGGAGCGCTGCCATGCCTCCGACGGACGCCGTTATGGCGAGTCCTGCTCTCCCCTATTTCCGTCGCTCCGATCGCGCCGCACACCTCTTCCACTGCGCGATCGAGTGAGCTCTCCA
Source organism: Tetraselmis chui (assembly GCA_026401115.1). Classification (NCBI taxonomy): domain Eukaryota; kingdom Viridiplantae; phylum Chlorophyta; class Chlorodendrophyceae; order Chlorodendrales; family Chlorodendraceae; genus Tetraselmis; species Tetraselmis chui. The sequence continues at coordinate 124,857 of JAPMLY010000694.1, forward strand.
CGACTGCGCTGCTTCCTTGGCTGCTCGCGGAGCTGGTGACGGCAGGGCAGCCGGCGGCGGCGGGCGGTCTCCTTCTGGAGCGAGCTCGTGTGCACCTCGCGTTGCGCTCCCCCGGTGCGGGGCTAGCGCTGCTGCAGCGCTACCTCCGAGCCGTCTCTCGGGCCCCACCATCCTCGCCGTCGACTGCCAACGTTGACGATCTGTTAGTAACTTCCCTTCCGGCCACAGCCGCGCACCTGCTTCACGAGACCCATCGGCGATGCGCCACCGCGCTTCAGGTGCTGGTGCAAAACCTACAATGACTAGCGAGCATAGGCACGACGCGGTGGATTTAATTCAGATTCAATGCTATTGAAAATGTGTTTTCTCACACTTTCACTCATTGAGCCTATCTCCTCCACTATTGCTCCAATTCCGCTCGTGTTGGTATCTCTTTTGCATTAACACTAGTTCAGTGTATTCGAACACCTCTGTGTATCATTACAATTCCAGCGGTTCTAAGATAACTAGGACGCCTTTTATGCGCATTACTATGGAGCATTGCCAAAGTCGAAGGGCTTCACGCAGCTGTAAGCACCATCGAGGTATTGCTACAGTTCGTCCTTTTCCTCGATTACCGGTGGGTGCGTCTGACCTGTACTCTCGAGGTAGGCTCGCCAGGTACCGACCGCGAGTTTCGTCACACAGTCGCGCGACACGAGGGGGTCGACCGAGTCGAGGTCCAAGTCTCGATAATGGTGTTTAAAGAAATCGCGTTTGCTGAAGCGCTGCGCGCCGTGCTGGCAGTGCACGTGGAGGAGGGAGTCGGAGGGATGGTCTAGGTCGCTGTGCGCGTCGAGGCGGGGGTCGATGACGAAGGAAGGCAGCGCGGTGTTAGCGGCCACCTCCTGCGCGTACATAGCCGCAATGTATACGCTCCACAGCGGCCAGCCCTCGCCCATAGATACCGCCGGCCCGCCCTCCGGCTTTTGCGGAAACGTCTTCTCCAAGATGTGCTTTATTGCCGGTATCATCGCCCGAGCCACGGTCTGCAGCTGCGCGAGCGTCCCGTACGACGTCATCCCCGTGTTGTGCTGCCAGTCCGTGCGAACGGGTAACCCCATATCCGACGCCACACCCAACACCCTCTTTTTAGTTTCGGGCAGGAGCACAAAGTGCTGGCGACCGAACACCACCTGCCCCGGCGGCGGGAAGAAGTCGAGCAGACCCGGCATTAAGAAAATATCAAAGTCAGACTTGAGCACCAGGTCGTAAGTGGCTAGCCACGCGCCGATCTTTTCGTCCAGAAGGAACGCAGCCTGGTTTATACCGAAGAATCCGTAGTGCTCGGCAGAGCGGTCGGGGTAGGGGAAGAAGAAGCACTGCTGAAGACTGTCGTTAGTGCGTAGACTCGACGGCTCGACGCCTTCCGGGACGACATTGCAAAAGGCACTCACAGTTTCCGCCGCCTTCGCGTCACCCGCGACGACGAGGTCGAACCTGGGGAAACGAAGCACCGCGCCACATCAGCCACCGCCAGTATTTGCGGCGGACAGTACACTACATCGGCCTGGTGGGTCTGCTGCTGTTGTTCCACAACCGCAAGAGAACATGCGCTTGCTATCTCTTGTTGAAATTCATCATTGGATTTTGATAATGTAATATCGCGAACATATATATACATACAGTTATTAACTTGTGCAAGTAATTCGTAGTTGCATTGCGCGTTTCCCCGCCCAACTGCTATTACAAGGGGTGGCAGTGGGTGCTGGTTCTTCCTCTTGACTGTCGTCAGCCGTCGCTTTGAGACTGTTCCTCACTTTTTTTGAAATTAGAAATTATTTGGGAAATATTGCGGACTTGCCTTCCTCTTGCCGTGCTTTGGATTCCGTGACCCTCATGTCACTCTTGCCCTTTTGATTTCCCCTCCCATTATTTTCCATGACCGTGCTCATGTATTTCTTATTGTCCTGTAATCCATTTTACTCGCCTTCACTTACGCTCATCCAACTACGACACTAATTTGCTAAACTATCAGCAATCGATTTCAGTATGTCTGTGTACCCCTTATCACTGTCGGGAGAAGGAGTTGATAGAAAGGGGAGGGAGAGGAGAGTGAGAGAAAGGGGACTAAGAGGCGAGAAGGGGGAGGGGAAGGAAGGAAAGAAGTAAAGGGGGTGAGAGAGATAGAGGGGGGGGGGGGGAGTGAGAGGGAAAGGGGGGGAAGAAAAGGGAGAGGAGGGAGTGAGGGGGAGGAGGGAGAGGAAGGCGGATAAAGAAAGAGAGAGGGAAGGGAGAGAGAGAGAGGGGGGGGTCTGAAGGGGGAAGAGAGAGAGAGAGAGAGAGAAAGGGGGTAAGAAGGAGGTAGGTGAGGGGGGAGAGAGAGGATGGGGAGTTGGAGGGAAGGGGTTGGGGAGAGGGGTTGGGGAGAGGAGATTTTTTTTTCGTATTGGTACATTAGTAAGTAAAGCAAATAAGTATGTCACTGTCTCACAGTTTCGGAAATATGCTGGGCGATACTATCGGTAAATGAATAGATATGAAATATCAATCGCTGTTATTAATTATATCAATTTTTTTAGGGTTTAGGGTTTATATCATTTCCAGTACGCATCTTACGGCTGAAAATACGAAAAATGATGCGAATAACGGAAAAAAAAAAGGACTCAATAACGGAAACCTCGTATCTGATATGTGGGGGGGGGGGAGGTGTGGTTGCGAAATCATCAGAATAAATGCACTTTTGGGGCAGAATGACTACGGCCGCTGGTAATGAAAATTTAAGAACATTTTTAAGGAGTTAGATAGACTGTAAGGATTATGCCGAATAAGAAACGGTTCCCCGCGGGCGTGGTAAAGAAGGCACATCCTGAAGAACCCGCACCGCTGGAGCTTATTTCCCCTCTTTTCCAGACTACACATGAGCCGGTCAATCAGTGATACCACTTTCCGTCAAATGAAAGTGTAAGTGTAAGAGCAATGTTGTCGTAAACGGCCGCGACGCAGTGATTACGGGGCGGACTTTGCTTCGTACCTTGCGGGGTAGCCCGCGGTGTGGACTGACCAAGAAGACGTGGTCATGAATAATAACTCCAGCATTGCCCAAATTGACCCGGACAAGTAACCTAAGCATGCGCACCAGAACGTAAGAAACTGCTTAGTCAATAGGCTCACTATCACATTCGGGGTCGACTGGACACGCGCGCGTACGTGTACGTGTACGGAGAGAGTGAGGGCAGGTGCTGAGGCGGAGAGTGTTGCTAGCTTGTTACCAGTGAGGACACGGGACGGGTGCGCAGACGCGTGCCGTTCCGTCTCAGCACTCCAGTCGCGAGGCTTTCCACATACGTGCCTTTGTTGCGCGGCCTCCTTGGCAGGCGTCCCAGCTGGCGGGTCGGATACGTTAGGCTCGAGGCCGTCTGTTGACTTTGCCTTCGCCAGGCCGCCGATGATGACCGAGTCCGTCGCCAGCAGCAGCAGGGACAGTAGCAGAGCAGGCCGTGGACGGCCCATCTCGTCTGCTGCTATCGCGCCCAAACAAACAGAGAAGACTTATAACGCGTTGCGATTCTGACCCACAACGCAAGGTCCCTCCGCCCGTGGAATTCGTTCTAGATCTGTACAGGTTTTGTGAAGCTACGGCACCAGCTGCTGATTTTTGATAGCAGGATTTATGATAGCAGGATTTATGATAACAGGATTTACTTTGCTGAGACCACGTTTTGTACAGCGCTATCCGTAACCGTTCCCGCAAACAGTCGTACAAATACCGCATCGGGTGCAGTCGTAAATCTGTATTTACCCTAGGGCACGTTTTGCCAAAGATGTCAGCTTTCTTACAATTTGGCCAAAAGACACCCACAGACAGGGTCTGGGGGTCGATAGCGCAGGATTATAGGGATGGGTGGGTGGGTTCGCGCGAAGCCTAGATTGGCTGAGCGCGAAAGCAGAGAGTGCCTAGGCTCGTGGCTAGCTACGGCTTATAAGGCACGGGCTAGCTAGAGCTGACCGTTGGGGAAGTCGTTGGTCGTTGGCTGCGTCTAACTGTTCGGGCAAGGTGGTTGCCCTGCAGGTGAGACGCGCCGATATTAACGGTAACAGTAACCGCAAGAGTTACTGTCCCGTACACATGATATTGGATATGCAAACCTCTAGATTCAAATCAATCTGACCATTTACCCTAGGGCACGTTTTGCCAATAACCTAAAGCCAAAGGCTTGCACAGCCAGAATTAGTGTTGCGGGGGGAACGGAGTGAGCCAGCCGAAGAACCGCCAGGCAGCAGGTGTTGGGGTCATGGTTGGGTCAATATATTTGCCTTCCGTCACAGAGTTGTTCTTGGCCCAGCCACCCATAAATTTGATTACGGGGAGGGGCGCGCCGATGCAGCTGGCAGCGGACGCCGCGCCTTTCCGTAGGCTGTGCGATGTCCATTTAAAGCCGGCGGGCGCGGACGAGTTGACTGTGAGGAGGGCGAGGGAGAGCCATGTGGAGATGGTGGACGCGGCACCCCAATCGGCGGAGGGTTCTGAAGGTGAGAAACTCCAGAAGGCGAGCGGGGGTGGCTTGCTGTAGAATTTAGTGCAGAATATAGCGCGCTGTTCCGTGTAGTAGTCGAGCAGGTCCGCCAGGACGGGGTTGGCTGCGACTGGGATAGCGATAACTTGTTTCTCGCTGGCGTCGCGGCGCTGGTCGCCTTTAGATTTTCTCACAAACATACAGTTTGCTGCGAAGGTCTGTCGACGGTTAGGTCGCTTGTCTGGCAACGGGCGCCAGTTTCGGCCCGGCAGAAAAAAGTGTAATTAACGCACACAGCGAGGCAAGCTCTGAAACGTTACAGTTGGGAGAGCGCGGCGGGTGTCCACGGAAGGGTGAGGCGTAGTGTGTCGGCGGCCTGTAGGATGTTGAGGGCGACGGGAGCGGGTAGAGGAAGGCGCGTGGTGGCGGGGATGAGGCGGTGCTGGGCCATTTCGAGGCCACGTCGGGCGTCCGCCAGGAGGTCGCCCACAGCAATAGGTTGGCGCTGGTGGTCGCGAAAGAACTTGTTGACAACCGAGAAGTAGGGTTGCAGGGAGCTTGCGGCGACAGTGCCGAGCAGGGCTAACCACGCGGTGTAGCGTACCATGGTAGCGGGAGTGGCCTGGAGGGGGGCGATATTTCATGTGTACAGAAAATAAAAAATTGCCGCAGCGCGCTGTCGTAGCTTGAGTACGTAGAGGGCGCTAGGGAGTTGCTGAGTAGAGCGACCGCTGTAACCCCTAGCCTGTCAGCTCCTAGGAGGTCTTGGAAAGTTTCAGCAAGATTGGCGGACCATGGCGCCGGTGCCGCTTCGAGGCGCTGGCCGTAGCGGGGTGGTCATGTACGCAGAGGCGGCACGCGCTGTACTGGGGCGGTTAATTTCGGTGGGCGAAGCGCCCGTCCAATCGCTCCGCGCCGGGTGTAGAGCCACGAGGGGGTTAGAGACGAAAGGCCACGATGCTCCACGCGGGAGGCCCGACCCCCTCGGGCTTGCCGCGCCTGCCGGGAAAGAATAGGTCGCGCGCCGCTGGGAAGTGTATAGTTTCGGTGGCCATTCGATCGAACGCGTGGTACCACGGTTTGTTGGGCCAAAAGGGCGCGATGACAGTGGCCGAGGCTTGAGCTTGGTCGAGTTTGGCGGCGAGGGCAGGGAGGGCAGACCATGGCGGGTTGCAGTAGTTGTTTTCCCGACGCCACGCGTCGTCGGAGAGGCGGAGGCTGTCGACGTCCTCGCATAAGGGGTCGCGCCAGCGGGCGTTGAAGCGGGGTAGCTGCGCGTTGAGCATAGACGCGAAACGGTCGATCGTGTGAGGCCCCCACCGGCGTTGAAGGTGGGCGAATACACGGGGGTTGACCTGCCAGTCCTCGTAGTCCAACTCCCGGCTTAGCGCGTCGGCCCATATGTTGGCCGCCGAGCGGATGTAGCGTGGCCGGATGTTGATGTCGTTGCTGTCGAGGAGGTACCATAGGCGTCGGAGTTCGGCCATCATGGCGGGCGAGCGTGAGGTGAGCTTGGTAAGGGCGGCGACCACAGCCGTGTTGTCCTCGTGTAGGAGGACTTGCCGGCCTTGGAGTTGTGGTAGGAAGGATTCCACCGCGTGTCGCACCGCTCGAAGTTCCTTCCACGTAATGTGTTGATGGCGGTAGCGTAGCGCTCCAAAAGCCACGTAGCGCTCCAAAAGCCACGGGCTTGATAGTTGGAGTCCTCGTTGAGAACGGCCCCCCAACCGTAGTCGCTCGAGTCGGCGTGGAGGTAGGCGGTCTCGATAGGCTTGTAGATGGACCGGCCGTTGTGTTGAGTGGGGACCGTGCGCCACCACTCGAGGTCCCGGCGTAGTTGGTGGGTGAGGCGGACGCGTCCGCCCCACCCAACCCGTGTGGCTAACACGTTGTGGAGTTCGCGCAAAAAGAAGCGCGCGGGGGCGATTGCGAGGTAGAGGAACTGTGCTTTTCCGGCGAAAGCCCCAAGTTGGCGTGTAGGCAGCCATCGGGCGTTGGACGCGGCTCGGCCGAGTAGGGATGAGGCATGTTGCGCGAGCTGGTGGAGTTTCGCGGGCGGGGCGCGAAACATGCCGTGATGGAGGTCCACTGTTAACCCCAAATGGTCGCCCACTTGAGTCGGTGTCCAAACGCCTTTCTTGGGGTTGCGTTCGAGGCCGAGGGCGTCGAGTAGGGCTTGGACGCGCTGTCGCAGTAGGAGCGCGTCCGCGTAGGAGTCGGCGAGGAAAAGGAAGTCGTCCATGTAGGGGAGTAGTCGGGTCCCACGCCATCGCGCGTATCGGAGGAAGCGCTTTGTAGGGCGGCGACTGTGGGGAAGAGTAGCCGCTGAAACCGGTTGCGGGGGGCGACGTAGGTGGTTTGTGAACACCTGCGTGAGCTTGCAAAAGTAGTAAGCCGACCCCGACCAGCCCATGGGAAGGCATGCTAGGCGCCATAGCGTGCCGCGGTAGTTGACCGTGAAGAAGTCGCGGTCTTCCTCCCGGATGCCAAGGGTGTAGTACCCGTCGGCAAGGTCGAGGGAGACGAAGTAGTCGCCGGGACGCGAGAGGTGACGTAGGCGCTTGAGCGTCTCGCACGTCATGGTGAAGGTCGCGAGCAATAACGGTTGAGTTCTCGAAGGTCGATAATCAAATGCCATTGGTTGCATCCGGGTTTTGGAACTAAAAACATCCGGGAAACGTAGCGAGGGTTGTCCGCCCGCTCCCAAGCACCGCAAGCCTCGAAGCGGGGGAGCTCCGAGTTTAGAAACTCGAGTTGGGCCGGCGTCGCGTCCAGCATTGAGACGCCGTGGTTGAAGGGCTTGGGGCGTAGGCCGTGTTTGAACTTCACACGGACGCCCTGGCGGATCCAGTTTAGGACTTGGCCGCTCGCGCCGATGCGCTCCCACTCCCGCCATCTTCGACGCACGCGGTGGCGCATGTAGGAAGACGTCGGGGAGCAGGAATCGGCGCGGCGGGCCACACCGTCATTTCTTGGTCGAGGGTTTAGCCGGGTCGGTCGGCTTGGGTGGCGGGTTAGCACGGGCTGATGCCGCTGCTGCTGCGGCGGCTTTGCGTTTGTCGGCGGCGGCCTTGCGGGCTCGCGCATCGGGGCCGGAAGGCTTGTCCGGTGTGACTTTTGCGAAGGCAGCTCCGGCAGCGGCCTTGCTGGCGGCGTGTAGGCTGACTTCCAGCGTGCGGTCGACGAACGCTTGGCGAAGCGCATCCAATGTGCCGGAGACCGCGGTAGGGCGCGGTCGGCAGAAGCGCTCGTGGGCCAGTTCGGCAAAGACGCGGTCCGCATCCGTGGTCGTTTGTCCGCCCTTGGTGAGGCGGAGGAAGCCCAATCTAGTACGGGCGGCCTCCTCCGTCGCCATGTGGGTGCGATGACCCGCTCGGATGAGGGCAATCGCTGCCGCTTGCTCTGTCGGTAAAGGTGGGCCTTGCGACAGCGTGTCCAGAGCCTCGCCAATTGCCGCGTTGGCGAAGCTGTTGAAGAAGGCATAGCACCCGATGTGTAGGTACTCGTCGTAGGCAGCTTGGGTGCGTTTGTCGCTTAGAGCGCGGGCGGTGTCGTCCGTGAGAGTCCACAGACGTGGCTCTTCGACGTCTCGAGGGGGACGTTCGAGGCCGGCTGGGATGACTTCGCCGTAGTAGGTGAAGTCGACGAAATCGGCCGCGGAGGGGTCGGGTTCGTCGTCGAGCAGGTCGATAGGTGGCTCGGGGGCCTCCTTACCACCCTCCGTCGCTGTGGTCGCGTCGGTGGGAATGGACTGTTGTTGATCAGTAGTAGCAGGTGTGGCTCTCGTCTGCTGGAGCTGGGCGAGTAAGGCAGCGTTAGCCGCCAAAAACTGCTCAGTAATCCGTTGTTCCGATGCCAAAACCGCCGTACGAATCTGTTCGGCTGTGCGTTGTTCGAGTGTGGTAGCGTGAGGGTCGGCCGCTGCGGCGGACGTAGACTGCTCAGGCTGCATATTGGGGAACTGCGTAGCTGAACGAGGGGAAGTGTCGCGTGACGCTCGAGTGCGCATGGGGCGAAGGTAAAACTGACACCCTACTCGACTACTAGAGTCGAGACTGCATTCGCGCGAAGCCTAGATTGGCTGAGCGCGAAAGCAGAGAGTGCCTAGGCTCGTGGCTAGCTACGGCTTATAAGGCACGGGCTAGCTAGAGCTGACCGTTGGGGAAGTCGTTGGTCGTTGGCTGCGTCTAACTGTTCGGGCAAGGTGGTTGCCCTGCAGGTGAGACGCGCCGATATTAACGGTAACAGTAACCGCTAGAGTTACTGTCCCGTACACATGATATTGGATATGCAAACCTCTAGATTCAAATCAATCTGACCATATTCAGCTCCTTCTGCAGCCGGAAACGAGGTATAGGTACAAGTACTCGAAAAGCGCGTTTCATATATTTCCGCAGCCGCAGACACATACACTCTTCCTATAAAGTTTTTTTTTGCGCCCCCGGGATATGGGACTGGCAGGGAACCCGCACCGGCACCCTCTACAGGCGGCGTTTTGCAAGCATGACTGAGAGCAAAAGTTTGAAACAAACCTCAAACTCATCATCGAACATGCTCCCGGGTAGGCGACGCTCGTGTGAGTACATTACGTACCATTGTACGAGAACCTTACTACGCTAACCCCACACGAGGCCAATGTTGGAGTTTCACCAACCAAAACCTCCCAATGACATGCATCAAGCAAACATGAATGCATTCCCATCACTGACCAAGAAAGGTTTACCCTACCCGTCTGGGCGTCGGCCCATTCGAGCAATGCGAGAAGGACCAAGGCCCATCTCACGGAGCAAAACATTTCGGGAGTGCGATACATGAACTACAAAGAAAGCAAGATGAGGGAGGGCTTGGCGCCATAATTGGAAAAACCTTACATTTCCTGTAAAATGAATGGCGCCATGAAGGAAAGGGGGGACACCGCCTAAAAGTAAGGCATTTATATCTTCGGGGGAGGTAGCGAACTGACGTACAAAATCATTTAACTCTGGGGCTAGCGCCCCAAAATTATGACGGTGGTATTCCCAACGTGGGCATTCAAGAGAAATATGTTCTATAGATTTAGGGCACGTCCCCATTAAGTCCGTTACTAGCTGCATGCATTTAATTACCCGCCACGCATTGGCGAGATGGCCATGCAACTCGATTGGGGGGTAGAGTAATGACTTTCGAACAACACACCACGGCGCGTTGACCAGTGACGTGAGTACCTTTATCGGCACGCCCCAATTAATGTGGGCACACACGTTGGATTTGCGGCCCGTATTTGCAGGCCGAAATTCGTGCATGTGTATGTTATGCACGCCTTCATGCGTGGCTGGGTACACGCAGTGTCGCGACAAGCCGGGAGTCATGGTTGTCATCATGTCGACACTTGGTTGTCATCATGTTTGCACAATTGCACGAGTATCCGCCGAATGTGTTGCGCCCGTCCGTCTACAGAGCGGCGATACCGAGAATGGCATGTCGTGTGCACTAGGTTTTCTTGCCACGTGCCCGGAAATACAGCCAAGGAGCACGGGCAAGGGACCTATTGGGCTTGAGGGACGGTTGACTTGGAGTGTAAACACCCTAGCGCGCGGATCGCAGGCCTTAGAAGCTTGCGCATCGCCTAGCGTGAAAAATTGCGGGGAGCCTTCAAAGTACCCTAGCACGGGCCTTTATTTGGCCCACGGCAAATGGCACGGCGCCATGCCATTATGGGGCATGAAATGGGCAACGCCGTGAATAGAATAAGTGTAGAGCGCTGATTGTTGAGCGTATTGGCGGAGCGGGTGTGCGGGTACTACATGTCAAGGGGTTGCTAGCCCCGCGCGAATGTGGCAGATTTTGAAACCCTAAAAACTTTAGTTGGCTGTACGAGGGCATGGATGACATCGGACGGCGGATTTGAAGCGTAAACCGTTTACCGGCCGGTTTAATTGGGGGAAGGGTCTCTATTTGCAACTTAGTTTGCTCCAATCGGACACCGTACGGCAAAGTTAGGCTAATAGGCTGTTTTAAGCCTCCCAAGCTGTGCGTTTCCAGCCCCAATCCCACCCACGTCAAGCATCTTAACGGCACATGCCATCATACCCACGTGCTCTCATGTTTGCGGAGAACATGCTGGGATCATAAAATCCGCATGTTGCTCCGCCGATTTCGGGACTACTCACGAGCCAAAGTGTGGGAAATCCGAATTCCGGGGCGCCCGAATCTCGGTATGCCCCGAAATCGGGGTTGGGCCGCAAACCCTAATACGTCAGATCGTAGCCGTGACGGGCCCCATTTGTGCCCCGCTTCCCCCCTTACTTCACCGTCAACACAAGTTTTGGCCCGCCTTTTCAATGAGCTAAAGTACAGTTAAACCCTAGAAACGCTATCTGATAAACACCCACCCTACACGAAAGGCCCTATTTCACTAGTAACTGACTTAATGGGAAGAGTGTATAATTGTTGCCACCGCTACAAATACAGATTACACAAGCGTCGCTGCCTCCCGTGAAGCCATGTCGCTGCCATGCCCGCGCACTCCAAGCTTGTTTGCGCTAGCCACCGCGGTAATGCCGGGTAGGCGGGTACGCTGCAGGTGAAACTTTTTGGAGCGATGGCCGCGCAAAACCCTACGATATCCTCGACGGCGTGCCAATTGAGCCGGCTTTGACTAACCTCCTCACCGCCGCTTTCCTCACCCTACTCGCACACACCGTCCGTACTTTCCTTTTATGCACCTCTCTCCGTGCACTTGTTGGTTTGTATGTCGCGCTTCGTGAGACCTTCCACCACCGCTCTCGTCTTCCTCGTGGTGATGCTCGGACTCCCGATCCTTCACCGGTACCCGGAAACGTCGACTTACTCAGTCTCTTACCTGCTCTTAACTATTGATGGCGCGCGTGAAGATCTTTCGGCGATCGCTCGCACTCGTTTGAAGTTCGAAGGGTGTCATCAAGCGAACTACCCCGTTGTTGCGCTGTTGTGTTGCTCCCCGTTGTTGCGCTGCGGGCAGGGAAATTGAAATTGAAATTGTTTACAACATGTACCGTATGCGCCGGTTTACAACAAGTACCGTATGCACCGGTTGCTGTCTCTGGGCCCTCCCAACAATGCCATACATGAAACTTACAAGTCGGGGCTATACCGTTAACCACCTAAATCCAACCTCTCCAAAGGGTGTTCGGGGGTTTTTACTCCCCCCCGGGGAGTGTTCGATGCGGGGTGATGGCGGCGTTCAGTTAGGGGTGTGAGTAGGTGCAGTGTGTGGAGGCGCGGCGAGTGGTCGTGCAGGATTTGATGCGGTATATGAGTAGGAGATGACGCAGCCATTGGACCGTGTGCGTGTGGAGTTGTGTAATGATGCGGGATGTGTCGAATCGTGCATTCGAGATGAGTTTGTCAAGGGGGTCTGTGCGGAGGGTGAGAAGAGAGGTGAGACTTGTGATGGTGGATGAGTGCGGTGTACCCGTGCGGCTCAGGACGATGGGAAGGATGTCGACAGCGGTACCTGGCTAGTGGTGGCGGATGGCATTGGCGAGGGGGGTGTATTTGGCGCGAATCACTTGGGCTGTGTGGGAGGTGTTGTGGTCCGTGCAGTACTTCCATTTCCCTATCTGAATCTTTTCATCGAGGAGTATCGGCGGCGACCGTTCGTGTGATCGACGTATCGAGGTTCGAGGAGTCGGATAAAGTCGGGTTTGTGTGCGGGGGGTCGCAGCGCCGGGGGGGGGGGGGATCTCGGTGGGGAGGATGGCAGGGCACGAGGTAAGGGAGTCGGGCGAGAGGCCTTCGTCAGCAACAACAAGGCGGATGGGAATGTGGGTGGGGTGAAGGGGATGGCAGTCAAGAGGGGTATGGGTTGGCGTGGGGGAAGAGAATGATTTGATGGGTTTGTTACCAAAGTCCGCGGCAATGGTCTCCCACCGGCCGCCGTTGTGGCGTTCTACGAGGGAGATGAGTAGGTGTGGCGCGCTAATGTTGTGGCGGTCATGTCTTAGGCCGGACATGGTGGGACAGTTACCGGCCATGTGACAGTTGCTAGTGAATTGACCACACATGGGGCAGCGGAGGGTGGGGTTGTGGGTGAGGAGGCGGGTGTTGTGTACGCCCCACATGAATTCTTGCTTGTGGGTGAATTGGATGTTGGTGAGTGTGGTGTGTTCTTTGTGGAATGTGAAGTCGGCGCCGTCCTCCGCGGCGCGGGCAAGGAGGGCACCGTGTTTGGAGGTTTGTGAGAGGCGTGTGTGTGTGTGTGTGTGTGTGTTTGGTGCTGTGTGTGTGTGTGTGTGTGTGTGTGTGTGTGTGTGTGTGTGTGCGTGTGTGTGTGTGTGTGTGTGTGTGTGTGTGTGTGTATGTGTGTGTGTGTGCGTCTGTTTTGAGGTTGGTGTATCTGTAGGGTACGGGCTCCCCTAGGATTTGCGGTAAGAGTGTGTATGGCCAAGTCCAGTGGCCTATCGACACGTATGTACCTGTGGTGTATGTTGTGTCGGGTGCGTGTCCGTTTGCAATATGGTTAGCTAGTGTGTCTGCGAGGTCATTGCCTAATGAGTGGTTGTGTGCTTTGATTTTGCCGAGGCGTATGCGGATGCCTGAGGCGCAGCGGGTTTTGAGGGTGTGTGTGATGGAGAGGAGTGTGTCGCGGTGGATGCAGTGGCGGTATGCATATGGGCTGTTCCGATAGCCTTGTATGAGGCGGAGGGAGCACGCACTGTTTGTAAGGAGGTGGGTGTGGCCTAGTTGGAGGCCTATGTTGATGCCCGCTAACTCAGCGCGATTGATGGTCACAGCGTTTTTGAGTACCGGAAAAGCGTGCGCGCTAATTTTGTCCGGAATACAACTACTAGCGACGTTTTCGACGCGGCACCAAACCACCGTACGAACCCACTAACCCTACAACCACTCATGCCCCGATTGTGTAGCGCGGACTTGGGCCTTGTCCTCCAAAACCAACACACCTCCAACTTTGTTATAAACGCACTTGTTGCCGGTGAAGGGCGGTCAGTTGGTGCTCAGGCGGCTACACGCTGGTTGCTCTTGCTGCGCGGGTGCGTTAAGCATGCTACCGTCTCACCACCATCTCGCTAACCACCCCGCCGCCCCAACATAAATCGGAGAGCACTCACCTGCCCTTCTGACTGACCGACAAGCCACAATGGTAGGAAAAATGGATCGTAGGTCTCTACCAAAGCAGATTTTTGTCTATCCTTTCCAACCGTTCTTTCTTTGCGCTCAGTGACAGGTGCAGATTGCGAAAAGGTGCCGACGCGGCTGTGCGAGGTGGGAAAATGGCACGCCCTCACTAAGCCTACGGCCACTCCAACCGCGATTGTGTCACGCGGACTTGGGCCTTGTCCTCCAAAACCAACACACCTCCAACTCTGTTATAAACGCACTTGTTGCCGGTGGTGGGCGGTCAATTGGTGCTCAGGCGGCTACACCCTGGTTGCTCTTGCTGCGCGGGTGCGGTAAGCATGCTACCGTCTCACCACCATCTCGTTAACCACCCCCGCCCGCTCCAACATAAATCGGAGAGCACTCACCTGCCCTTTTGACTAGCCGACAAGCCACAATAGTAGGAAAAGTGTATCTTATGTCACTACTAAAGCAGATTTTTGCCTATTCTTACCAATCATTCGTTCTTTGCGCTCGGTTTGACAGGTGCATATTGCGAAAAGGTGCCGACGCGGCTGTGCGTGGTGGGAAAATGGCACGTCGCGTAAACTGCGTATAGTGTGTTATAGCCACCGCCTCCAACCAGCCTACCGCCGGAAATTATTGTCGCCAATGTGGCAGGTCAACGGACATAAAAGGACTGGCTACTGTGGACAGGGACGTGTTGGTGTCGGCTGTAACTGAAACTCTTTACGAGCGTTGCAAATCGCAATTTCCACAAGGTGGACGCACAGCCGCGACAACAACCTTCAAGAACGTCCCCATTGACCTTGTGGCGGCCTTTTGCGACGCCGAGCCAGGCCTATGGAGGAGAATGGACGTCAAATCCAGCCCAAGCAAGCGTCGAGTGAAGTATGTCACCACCCGAATGGAAGGTATTGCTTCACTTGTCTGTTTTCACGAAAAGCATGGCGATCCGCCGAGGGTTGTGAAAAGCAAGAGCCGAACTCGCGCGATGCGGGCGCGTGCGCGGGTGGAGCAGCATAAGAGGCGGGCAAGCTTCAGTTGGGTTCGGTTGACGGACAACGGTGACATCGTCACTCTTCTCTCTCCGTTTATCGTGGAGGTGACTGAGACTCCTTGGAAGAGAGGAAGCAACCTGCGTAGCATACTCGACACGCTGCGCTTCCACACGGCCATCGTGTCGGCCACGGCTGGGAGTGAAGTGCAACTCCCTGAAGGCTACCCCCTCACAATGGATTTCAGGTCGGCATGGCCCATATTGCCCTTTTATACCGACCCGAAAGCGTATTTAATGAGCGAGCTACATGATTTATATGGAAGGAGCTTCCAACACCTGATGGGGGCTCCGGGGGAATCGGACGGGCTGCGATCGGTACTGAGCTGGGACTGCACCGCACCAAACCCACCACCCCCTTACATGGACGTTGGAAGGTCACGGGCGAAGTGGGAAGGTCCTGAGGGAGGGGATGCACTTGTGCATATGAGGCGTCTTGCTCAGAAGACAAAGGAGCCGCGGGAGGAGCAGGGGCGGCGGGAGCTATGGGAGGAGGGCACAGAGAGCAACATCAACACCTCTGATTTCATGGATGGCACAGATGGACGAGCCAGTAGCTACACCTCAGGGTTCACTATCGACACTGAGGATGTGAGGTGCGGTCCGCATTTGATGCCAGAATATAGACGTTGCAAGGCGAAGCAACGCCTTATTGTTGAGAGGGAGACTGCACGGCCAGATGATGAATGTGTGAGCACACGGCAGCGACCACGGCGAGGGTTGGCATATAAAACATATAGGGATAGGTGGTGAATTAAAAAAATCGTCTATGTAAAGATGTTACACCCTTTCACCTTTTTTTGATGCGCTTTGGTGCTTTAAAAAAATCGTCTATGTAAAGATGTTACACCCTTTCACCTTTTTTGAGGCGCTTTGCTGCAGTAAAAAAATCGTCACCCTTTCACTTTTTTTGATGCGCTTTGATGCATAAAAAAATCGTCTATGTAAAGATGTTACACCCTTTCACTTTTTTTAATGCGCTTTGATGCATAAAAAAATTCGTCTATGTAAAGATGTTACACCCTTTCACTTTTTTTGATGCGCTTTGTTGCATTAAAAAATCGTCTATGTAAAGATGTTACACCCTTTCACTTTTTTTGATGCGCTTTGCTGCATTAAAAAAATCGTCTATGTAAAGATGTTACACCCTTTCACTTTTTTTGATGCGCTTTGTTGCATTAAAAAAACGTCTATGTAAAGATGTTACACCCTTTCACTTTTTTTGATGCGCTTTACTGTATTAAAAAATCGTCTATGTAAAGATGTTACACCCTTTCACTTTTTTTGATGCGCTTTGCTGCCTTCTCCTCTAGTTTCAACTTGACTGCATCTGCCTTCCGCTTGGGCATGTGTGGTTGGGCACGGTGAGCGGGTCCATGCATGTCTCGGTGATGCGCCATCAAAGTGCTGCGCTTGAGAACTTGCCCAATCCTGCTCAACGTGAGCTTTCCCGTGCATGTGACGCGCTGCCCTTGATGGTTACTGCCCTGGCGGTAGCCTTGCTTCACCTCCATGTTTGCATGCTCCATGCATTGCGCATTGTAGCGATCAATGCAGCCATGCGCCTCCATCCATGTCGGGAAGTGCTAGACAACGAAGTGCATGTACGGAGTCACATCCGCTGCTGCAACAAACATCCAAAAAAGCTGAAAAAATCCATCTGCAGCTGCGCGTAGTGCTTGTGCTGTTGTTTGTCTGTCCGTTGTATCCTCCCCATGGACTATCACATGGCATGTCGACGGCAAGCGAGCGCCCTTCCCTTGCGTTGCTCCCCGGCTGACCATCGCCAGCTCCAACGCCCACGTCCCACCGTTTATCCGGCCGTACCCTCCTCGCTACCACTCGCTCAAGAGATGCAGGCTCTACCACCCAAGTAGGACGGTATCTAGTAGTATCTAGCCGCGAAAAAACATATCGGACGGCCCGAGTGGGAGATTTTAGCGCCGGCAGTGCACATAAATTATCTATTCGAAAGACCTATGTTCATGGCTACCCGACAGCTGCGGATCACGCGGATCGCGGTGACGGCCATCTAAGCTCCCAACCGAGATAGGCGCGACACGACTACGGGCTTTCCATTGCCCACCACGGGGAGGCGAGGGGATGCTGACGGGCCTGCGCCATGCGAGCGCACCCCCCTCCGGGGCCGCTGCCGTTGGGGCGCCCGCTAGGGGAGTCTTCGTCCAATGCTCATCCGTAGCATTCACCCCACGTACTCGCGCGACCGCGCGAGTAAATTGTACCCCGGACGATTGACACACATCGCCCATGAGTCGGTCCGTACATAGAGATACATAAGTGCACATTTTCACTAAGGATACCGACTTTTGAGGTGGTACTTGGGAGCGCGCCGGGTTGCCAACGGGATGCTTTGATAACATGTTAGGGGCCCTCACATCGCGAGTTCGAATCCCGGCGACCGCACATGTTACAATGTGCCCACATATGATAATAGTCCGCGCTAGGAACAATGGTGGCTATCATAGGACTGTATTCTCGTACACGTCCTCATACACATGCGCGTTCGCGGGAGTCTTTGCCCACTCCTCATCCGTAGCATTCACCCCACTCGCGCGCGACCGCGCGCGTACGATGTACCCGCGACGATCGACACACAGCGCCAACGAGCCGGCCCGTGCATGGCGATGCATGAATTGCACATTCGCACTAAAGATACCATCTTTTGAGCCGATACTTGGCAGCGCGCGCCGCGCTCCCCAACGGGATGCTCCGATTGTAGTTTGCGTGAGCTTTGCTCGCGCTAAAGGGACAAGGTAGTAAGGTTATATAAATTACAAGAAAAAGCAGCGCAGACCACAAAGTAAAAATAAGAAAAGAGAAAACAACATTTACGACGGTATTCCGTGATCCTCTTGTAAGGCTAGGGATCACCCGGATTTTCTCGATGTTGATGGTAGTGATGGGTCGGCTTCTCGATGTTGATGGGAGTGATAGTTCAATTTTCCGATGTGGAATGGCAATGATAATGCAAACACCGATCATTGCCATCGCGATATTTATTCTAGTCGATGACCGATGGGGACTCGCACTGACATGGGATATATTGATGGCAACGATGTGCAAAGGCGAATATATTCCCGGCTGATATTTTGGTTACATGAATTATTGCTATCAGCGATAATTATCGACATCGACATTGCCTTCGGCGCCAACTATCTTCATCAACATCAGCATGTTCGATGTCGTCATCTTTAACATTGCCATCAATGTAATCAATCGTGCGCACAGATATAGCAGCTCCACAAAGTACTACAATCTCGTAGAGGTAGGTGGTACGTATCCCATACAATCTATCCCATACAAAGTGGCAAACCCTCAATTCCCACACCCCACTCTTCCCAATGCGAACGTGCTCAAGCATTTCGCATTGGGGTTTTGGCAGCGCGCCATGCCCTCGTTGGCATGACGCAAAAAGGTTGTCAGCGGGGTGTAGTCCTATCATCGGGAGATAAATGGAAAAAGTGACAACCGTTAGATCTTTTTGCAAATATGTGATTACAGTTTCGTTTTTTATGAACATTATATTCTTGCCCATGTACCTGAACGATCTTTACAAACATCTTTTTTTGTGCCTATGTGCCTGAATGATCCATATGTTGTCGCTCTAAAACAGTCTGAACAACCAAAAGACTAAGAGAACTTCTAAAGACTTCTAAAAACTAAGAAAAGTCTTCAGCATCTTCAACTTCACTCTTGATCTTCACGAGTCTCCACGCTTCGTGTCACCTGAAGATAAGACATACACAAATTCACAAGCAAAGGTCACAACATGGACGGATATAAGGAATTACGAACTTATTACCTATTAAAACTCGTGGAACACAACATAAGCAACAATGTCATTTTTCACTTAGTTCAAAAAACAAAAAGTAGCGCCCACATAAGGATGTCCTTTCAATAAATTTCAGTGGATACCACCAAGCAGATGAACATGGAGAGACTCCATAGGTTGAGAGAAATGAGGCATGCAAAAGCACTAGCACCGCCCACATAAAGAATGCTGTCCGAAAACGGAGCAAACATCATATTGAACACAACTTTAAACAACAGATAACCATTTCACCATAACCACAATACTGCTTAATGCCATAACCCACAGCATCACATAGACTATCCTCAGATTAATCAACAAGATGGGGGGAACAATCGTCTCGATCCAACAGAACAAAAACCGCTGCTCAGCGTACATGAAACAAATAACCATGTCATGAGTCCAATTTGAAAATCAATCCGACAACTGACTACTGAGCTTAATGGATGCCCACCGTTCAAAACTACTAGCGGGTATTAAAGTTGTTGGCACCTAGCTATCGATAGTCACCTGTGGTGCTCGTTACACGGCTACAGTCCAAGTCCAAACTTACGAGTTTACACCTAATAAATAAAAATATTCGCATTTCAGCATGCGCATTTCGGAATGGACGTTGGATTATCAGGTGGGGATATTTCAACGCGTCGACTGGAAACATTTGAATGCACAAGCAGGGGCGGGGGGTAGGGGGGGGCGCATGTTGCGGACGTACCTTAGAAGCACTTGTTTCGGGCTCGATCTTTATATTGCTTGACTCTCCGACTAGCTCTTTCTTTCCTGCTCGCAACGCGTACCTGCGCATAACAACAACGTGTTTGAACATTGTACTATATAAATTGATACGTGCAAGCACGAGGAGGGATGGGAGAGCAGCAGACTAGAGCTACCACTTCAAAGTAACGGGAACTTGCAGCGGCGAGAGGAAGTGGCGATAGGCGCAAAACAAACTCCACCGGACCGTTCATTAACGTATATTACTGCATACACGGGTAAACGGGCAGAGTGACTTTTGAAAGCTAACGGGGGAGGGGTTCGTGGACACGACAAAACAACACTTGGATAAAGTCGCTACGACGGAGCAGGGTACCTCAGCAGGTCAGCGGCCGGACACAGCGCGATGGGACACAGCGCGATGTGCCGCTGAAGGACGGGGGTACGGGAGTGTGGCGAAACAAAACTTCACATATGCATTTACCTAGGAGCTTCGTCGGGCAACATCAAGGTTGGATGACAAGAAACACTGTCAATAGCCGAAATAATATTATCGTCGTGGAGAGACTTGGACAAGTAATCGCTGCTTGATGGAGAAGCAGTGCGGCGGTACTAGTGGCAGTCAAAGCGCGAACCTTTGCGATGGTCGCGGAAATACGTCCGGCGGAAATTTTGAAGTGTTTGCGGTGTTTGCGGTCGCTATCCATATTAAGTACATGCCACGAGCCGAGGAAAAGACGGTGACTGCGTGACTGGAGTGGGTGTAGCCTTTGATCATCCAGTACTTTGAATCAATGTATATTGAATTATTGATCCATGCCTCGACGCTTTTATAATATCAAAGATTTCATGTTGCCTCGTTGGCAGCATGAGCAGACAAAAATACCGCCAGGTGTGCGGGAATCCGAATCATCAAATAGTGATTAGCTGTCGGACGGTACGATCAACTTGCTGGATGACGATTGACGAGCCGATGAACAGACGCCCATTCGTGACAAGTGTAGTTTCCCAGCCGCACACGCAGTTGTCAATTATAGAAAATGTACGTAAAGCACTAGAGAAGTGGCGCGAAACGCAGCAAAGACGTGCGCCTTTTCAGCAATCACATATATGAGTTAATAAATTAGAATGCACACTTCTGAAAATTCAAATAAACTACACAACACATGTAGTTGAAATTCAACTATAAATGAAAGAAAGTTTTTGGAGAACAATGAATTTAAATATGACATGTTTAAAAAAATCTTAAAGAAGTATTGTATGACGCATTCAAATAAATCAATAACAACACTTGTAAATGACAATGACGCAATGAAATCTAACAATCATTGACATGAGTCTTGGCTGTTTATAGTGGTTTCATTACACGCATAAGAATCCTTACGTATAATTTCAGAATAATTCGGACGGAACAGGCACAGCATGAAAATAGTAGTACACTACGTGCAATTGAAACTACAGAAGGTTCATGTACAAACCAGTAATGGCAAAAATGATTACAAGAAGCACTATAGGAACAAGTATAATGGTACCGGCAACAGTCATTATTATTGACGTTTAGAACGACACTATCCCATGTGGTATATACGCGCTAAACTACTGAACTTGACTTTTTAGAAATATATATCGGGAATTATCGATATAAATGGCACTCATCGACTATACCTATCATGCAGCCATCAATGGTAAGGCCTCACCCATCACCACACCATCGATAACACAAGCACTCCCATCATCATTCCATCGACTGCTATCGAGTAAATTATTGTCATCCTCGATATTTAAGAACATAAACATTGCCATCCCCGATATTCATCAATAGTCATCGTGTTGCCATCAATGGCACATGTGTCCATATCGATGGCACCATCAGATGGCAATTTTTGCTTGATGACAATAACATCGAAAAATCATCGATGGCTGATCCCTAGCCTTATCCTCTTGTCACTCTTGCCCTTCTGTTTCCCCTCCCATTTTCCCTGTCCGTGCTCATCTCATTTTCCTGTAATCCAGATTTACGACTATATTAAGTTTTTTTCTAGGAGGTGCCAATGTATTAACGATCAGGGTTTGTGTTCATCGTAAACCCTAAACGATTATCAGGAGTGTCTGGGTACATGTACCTGTACAAATAAAAAATCTAATACGATGATGATATGATTATTGGGCGGGTCGTCACTCACGATAGCGATAGCACATCGCTCCTTCATTCAGTCATCACCACCAGTCTCTGCAGTCGGCAGTGCAGCGACCAGGGGCGGCTGTTTCCACTGCATACACGCAGGTGGAGCGCCTTCTGTGAGCACTGAGACTATGTGTGCCACGGTCAGAGTTGTGACCAGGTACTAAGGTCGGAGGACTAATGTCACGGCGTCAGCATCCCGTCGAAACTACCCCGCGCAGCACAGCGGTCAACTCTGAACACTCTCACTCAGTGTCGCCCTCCGATGAGCTAAACAAGTCGACGTAATGGCGGCCGAAAGCAAGTTCCACGTGGAGGTGGGTCGCTCCCTGACGACTATCGATCCTGATCAACCTACACTGCCGTCAAATCAATGCCACAGGCTACAGCTGCGGGCGTTGGCGGGTCGCTGTGCTTCGCTGTCTGTGACACCTCTTCTCCCATCAAATCATCTGAACATAAAAAAAACCAAATAATGAATTAATAACGAGAATATAATGCTCCTTTTTATTGTGCTTGGTCGTCGTCGAGCAGGAGGCGCTCAGCTATTCGGTATGGTCGGACATGGCCCTCCCGACACTAGATCCCGATCGTTGCTTCCTCGTCCGCAAATTCACGCAGCAGGTGGCGCCTTTGGGTATGTCCGTGGTGTTCTTCCGAGAGGGGTGAGTGCCGCGCCGAGACGTACCCCACCGCAGTACAAGTACACAGCACATTTAGTGTTAACGGGGCCGCTGCGTATTACAAGCGACGGACGTCGGCGTTGTGGGGGTCTGCTGTGCACGTAGGTACCAGCAGCAGCAAGAGGCGCTGGAACTGCCGTATCAAGAGCCGCGCTGGAGTTCCCTGCGTAGCCGGTTGCACGCGGAGCGGGCGCAGTCGGGTCTGCTGTCGGCGGTGCGCAGCGGTTCACAGCCGATGATGCGACTCGGCCTCGTGGAGCACTGCGTCGTCGTTGGGACGCGATACATGCGGCGCTGCCTGCTCCACGAGGTGTGCACCCCCTCTTTCCCGACACTCCGCCCCTCACTTGTGGGCGGGCTAGCAAGCGGGTGGCCGACGAGTGTGCCCGCGGTGGTGGTGGTGCCGCAGGTAGGCAAATCGGTGTTTTCTTACAAAGGTTTCTTTGTGCGCGTAACGCTGCGACGGGCAAGCAACAGCCGGCCCAACCAGCCCAGCCAAGCCGGCCTCAAATTCAACACCGCACTCACCACCACAGTGGACTTTTACCTGGACAGTGGTGTGTCTGATTTTCTGGTGAAGAGGTGCGTTGCGAAACAGCCTTACCACACTGCACTGCAAGAAGGGTTGTGAGAGTGTGTGTGTGTGTGTGTGTGTGTGTGTGTGTGTGTGTGTGTGTGTGTGTGTGTGTGTGTGTGTGTGTGTGTGTGTGTGTGTGTGTGTGTGTGTGTTGTGTATATGTGTGTGTGGGGGGGAGGTGGGGGTGCACTGAGCATGAGCAGGCATCTCTATGTGGTGTTTATCTCTATTGCAGCAGATCAACTTGCATGTCATCAACTCCAACCTCACAGCATATCATCGTATCGAATGGCGAGACAGATTCACACCACGCCACACCCAATCATGTCGCATCCCACCATGCCATATTTCTCGGGGCCACACCGCACCGAGTCGTTTCGCGTACGGTGACGGCACGACATCGCATGAGGGCGTAACACCGCACCCCAACAGCAACAGCTTACCACTCGACACAACATCTCACTTCATATCGTATCATAATATTGTGTCATATCCCATCTTATCTGATAATGTCATCTCGTGCCATTCCGTATCGTAACTGATCGATCTCATTTCATTGCAAAGACATACCAAACTTCATCCCATCGTGTCAAGGTGCTTGCCATCGCAATATGACGGTTTGCGTCAAGTCAGTTTGTCACAACCTGCTATATCATTCCAAACCACACGTCATTTGAAATTCCATATCATATTTCACCACAGCACACCACTGGACAGCATTTCATCAAAGCACTAAATCAAATTAGAACTTCACACCACACCGCATCACCCCTCTCCGTATCTGCAGTGCGCACACTATCAACTCACACCACATTTACAACCTATCTCGCCTTAATAATATTCGCATCGTGATAGAACATCACCTCATGTTACGTCAACTTATGTCGGATCACATCCCATCGCTGCTCACCTTAGCACAGCTTTGCTGCGTTTACCGATATCACATTGCAATGGTGTACCGCATCTGCGTTTATGGCATCGCAATGCATACGAAAATTACGCCAAACACATGATCATAAGATTTTCATCACATCTTACCTTTCTGGACGTTTGTCGTCGTGAATTATTGTGGACTGTGTCGCAATGTCGAATTGCATTGTAATACACATGTCTCAAAATAGTTAGATAGCCTTTTCATCTCATCATTTCACACCGTACGACACTTCATAATGTGGCGTCACTCAAATTCACACCACATTCTGATATCACATCATATGCCTCTGCATCGCATTGACTTGATGGGTGCTGCTTGCAGGACGCGGTATGAGCGCTCAGTGTGTATTCCATGGGATATCGGCGACCGCATCCGCTCTTTTTACATGAGCGCTGAGGATTTGGTGAGCCCTCCTGTGCTTGAAATAATGTGTAGAATGGGTTTGTCTGTCCTTTTGAAATTGTGTGTTTGGTGCGGATGCGCATACCGGAGAACGAAAGGGAGAGTGAGAGTTTGCTTTGAGAGATGATATTTCCCTTGTGCGTTTTAATTTGTCTACCTGTGTTTCTTTTATGCGCGAGTGCACGCTCATATCTCTTTGAGAAGGTTGGATTGATACACATGTGGAGAAGATGCTTATGGGTTATGTAGGATACCGAGCACGTGTGTGTGTGTGTGTGTGTGTGTGTGTGTGTGTGTGTGTGTGTGTGTGTGTGTGTGTGCGTGTGTTGTGCTATTTTTGTGTGCATACTTGTGCGAGGGGGAGCTAGTTCGGGGCTGTGTCTTTGAGCAAGTCATTACGCCTGAAAGAGAGGAAATGTGTGGTTGTATGCAAGTGTTACTCCAGTGATTAGTCCACGGCGATGCAGGCGTGATGGGCTGGATGGAGGAAGACAATTAGCGTGACATTGTAAAATAGACAGCATTGATGCAATTTCCGCTCGCGCGCGCGCGCGCGTGTGTGTGTGTGTGTGTGTGTGTGTGTGTGTGTGTGTGTGTGTGTGTGTGTGTGTGTGTGTGTGTGTGTGTGTGTGTATTTTTGTATATGTCTGTGCGTGCTTGCGTGGGTCTGTTTGTGAATGCAGGTTTTATGTCTGTAGGCGGTGTTTGACTGGCTGTAAGTATACCGCGTGACATTGGGCTCATTACAGTATATCACAGTCATTGCGGCATTGCAGACGCAAGGGGCATACTGGGCGGGGCGGATTCTCGGGAAACTGCAGCGAGATGCGCGCGACCCGATGCGCTTCTCGCCGTGGGAGACCATCGAGGTTGGCCCCACCTTCCGCCGCTAGCCTTCCTGCATTGGGATTGCGGTGACGGCGCTGATGCGGCGTTCCGGGCCTTCGACTTTTGCAGATATATTGGGACGAAGAGGAGCAGGTGTCGATGATGAACATTTGGGAGATCGAGCCGGTCCGCGGCTGCAAGAAGGGGGAGAACGATTCTGACGGCGAGGAGGAGGACGAGGACATATGGCAAAACGCGCGGCTGGTACAATGGTTGGAACCCAAGCTCGACGGCGCGCTGACGCGCTTCCAGCCCCCCGAGTTTCGGAAGTCGGCTTTTCTCATCCCGACGCCCGCGGCCGACGCGCCTGGGAGCCCCGCCGTCGTCGGGGGCAGTCGAGCAAGCAGCGGAAGGGGCCGCGGACGTGGTCGAGGTCGAATAGGTCGCGTCCCTACGAGTAGAGGCCTCGTCTCGTCCGAGTCCCCCGGCACCGGGCCCTCGAGCCCCGGTCCGGCCCGTCAAGGCGGGTCGGGGTCGGTAGCGGAAATCGAGCGACCCCGTCGACGACACCATCCAACGATAGTGCACAATCCGTGTGCGGCGGAGGCGGACTGGAACAACGACTATTGCGCGGTTTGCAAGCAGCTGGGTGAGATGGTGTGCTGCGACGGCACCTGCCTGCGCTCCTTCCACCCGCGGTGCCTCAACTCCTCCGACGGACCTTCGGAGTCAGATAGCGAGGGCGCGCTGTGGTATTGCCCGATGTGTCGCGACGGGTGGGCGGTTTGTGCGGATTGCGGCGAGGTGGGGCTAGCGGAGAAGGAGCTGTTTATCTGCAGCGTCCCCAGCTGCGGCAACTCCTTCCACCTCGCCTGTCTGATGCGGCAACGGGAGGTGCAATGGGGTGTAGACGCCGGGCGACCCACCTCCGCGGACCACCCCCCGAGATCATTGCCCCCCTTCGTCTGCTCGTCCCACCGCTGCTCCACCTGCCGTGGCGACATTATCGACGCCGAAAATCCGAGAAACGCGATGCCCGCTGCGATGACTTGCCTCAACTGCCCCGCCGCCTTCCACCCGCACTGCTTACCGATAAACACGCCCACCGCGGGCGAGCGAAATGTTCTGTGCGCCAGCTGCGTGCAACATATATCATCAGGGATGCGCACAGGCCGGCCCGCCCAGCAAACCCGGCGCGTGGGTGTACCCCCAGCCCAGGTCATCCAAGAGACTGTTGACCAGCGCGGGGCGGCGCTGCGGCAGCGAGGCGACTCCGGTGACGCGAGCTTCGTTGACCGGCTCACGGACGGGGCCATCGCGGAGGTTATGTCGGCCGTGCGAGGTGGCGTCATCGCGGTGGAGAAGCACCGACGACTCAGTAATACACTGGGCAGCTCATCGTCCTTGGAACCCTCTGATGCTGCCCCTCAGCCCCCGCAACATGGCGTGGAGCAGATCGGTGTCACCGGTCTTTGGCTCAGCACCGTCCGAGTCCGAGGTGTGCTGCGCAGCATTGGCCACTTCGGTAGCGCTGCCGCGGCCGCTCGAGCGCGCGACTTGGTGATGCTTCATTTGTGGCCGACGACCGCACACGCAACGCTCAATTTCCCTGCGGGGGATTATGCGGAGGGGAGCGAATGGATGGCGCTGTATACTTGGCTGAAACGCGCACGTGGTCATCCCGTCGCAAAGTCGGAGACCGATTCTCGTGACGTCGCTCGACCTCCTCCGTCGGCGGGCGCTGAGGTCGCGGGTGGCGTGGCGATAGTCAGCACTACACAGAATGCTGTCCCGCCTGCTCTGATGCTCAGTGCTCGGGTGGAGTCGTCGATAGAGATGGCGAGTGCTCTGCCGGACTGCGTTCGAGTCGTGTGCAACACCGTGTTCGGCCTACTGCTCAATCAGTCGATGACCATCTTGACCGAAGACGCACAATTAAAGGCGAGGACTGCCACCTATCTGCTTATTGGCTGTGCGCTGGTATGGTACTGTTGAGTAGTTCGACGTCGAGTTTATGGGCAAACACAGCTCCTAATATCGAATAACATGAGCTGCCTGTTTGTCGTTGCTGATCCATTCTTGTTATTTTGTCGGTGTGTCATCAGGTGAGCATCGCCGAGTTTGTGCGGCGCGGCTATGGAGGCCACCTAGCTGGAGGTCTGGACCTGATTCACGTGGTGATGGAGGACGGCGCGGTAGGCAGCCCGTTGGACCTGTGGGTCGCTGCCTGCTCCCAAGGTAGCGTGGCTCTCATTACATAACATGATAGTTTCCACATAAGTCGTGGCCGTTTATATATATGTTTTGCCTATCGATATACATGCTACTATGTAATAGTACGCTCGAGCGATAATTATCTCGTCGTTTCAAAGTGTGTTACGTTTGATGTGGTTCGGCAGGCTCTGCGGTTGTTTTTGAAGTTCAGACTGGTCTTGCATCAGAGGACGATGGCAAGCCGAAAAGAAATGGCGTTTGGACCGTTCCTGCAAAGCGCCGGAATGGGTGGACCCCCTCTCGCCCGGCTGCCACTGCAAACGGCCAGTCGCGGCCGCAACAAGCGGCAACGGTAGCTGCGGAGCACTCGACGGCCGCAATCAACGACGTCCAGGCCGCGATGGGACCAGAAGGCGAAGGCCGCTCGCTCGCTATTTTTGATAGCGCCGCCCAGCCGTCATTCAACGGCCTCGGTAGCGACGACGGAAGAGGGGAAGAGCTCGAGTCCGACGAGGAGCGGCCACGGAAACGAGGTCGGCCGCGGAGGACGCCGCAGCAAGGGGAGGACAGGGCGGGGCGGCAGTGCGGCTATCGTGGCGTTAAGTATATGCGGCGACGGGGGAAGTGGTCGGCGTTCATCACTTACCACGGTGACCTCCAACCGTTGGGCACGTTCGACTCCGAGGAAGCTGCCGCCCGCGCGTATGATTGGGCAGCTTTGGACCTTTACGGCCGTAGCGCGGTTCTCAATTTTAGCAGGCGAGTCCGTAACCGCTCTTTCGTGGATGTCCGACTTGATATTATTGGGCTTGCCGTGGTTAATTGTTATTGTGCGCCACGGGGTGTCTCGTATTCCGGCGTTTATGCAGGGAAGAGTATCAGACGGGCGCCCCCGTACCCTCCGGCAACATCCAGGCGGAGAGCGCCCCGATCGTTGCCGACTCCGAGAGACGTTCCACATTTATGGGCGTCTATTGGAATGCGCAAATGTGCGCGCCGATATGCTGCTCCCGTATCGCATGATCACGCTTGATATCATGACGACCCGACGTTTTAAAGGTCGACAACGTGTCCTTTATGCGCGGGGTGAATTATACGAGTTTTATTTTACAACGGTTGTGTGTGTGTTTTCATGTATGTGTGTGTGTGTGTGTGTGTGTGTGCGTGTGTGTGTGTGTGTGTGTGTGTGTGTGTGTATGTGTGTGTGTGCGTGCGTGTGTGTCGACAGTGGACTGTGGTCGGCGTACGCGACTCAACGTGGGGGGCGGCGAAAGCACCGAACGGAGATTGGCTCCTTCGTGAACGAGGAGGACGCGGCGCGGGCGTACGACCGCCATGTTTTGGAAACCCAAGGGCCTAGCGCGATCACGAATTACCCGGCCGCGGATTACGACGGCCTCTCATTCGCTTACGTTGGCGGAACAATGCCGCACCTGCCAAGATGACATCCCTCGCCCGTTCGACTCCCCAACGAACTAGCATCAGTTTCTGTGAGGGGATCAGAACAAACGGAACGGTGCAACGGTGATTGGGCTATTGTTTGTAACATTTGGCATTCGCAGTTTTTTCCGTACAGTTTGTCTTTTGGACTTTTTTGGCGCTTGGCATTGTGTTGCATCTATCCTTAATTTTATGTTGGATTGTGGCTTAATTCGAACCGCGGTACACTGTTGGCATTGACTGCATGACACACTTGCATGTGTTGCGTCTATCCGCTTTCGTGCATGCCTCATTCCAGTCCCACCTTGCGATGAGTACGAGTTCCAGCGATTATTATTATCCGAAAGGTGTACCAATTCATATAATACAATAACGGATTGTATTTGTTGACCTACAGCTTAGTTGTGGATATAATTCGTACGTGAATGAAACGTGCAATCGTGTGTCCACATGGATCGGGCATCCACCAGCAAGGTGCATTGTCGCAATGAATAGGAAGCAACTAACAGGTCGGTGTGCCAAATCACAATGCGGCTCATGCATGTATCCAAAGCCATCGATAGATACTGTCGATCCTAAACCCTAAACCCCATGTATCCAAAGACAACGGCCAAGCTAAAGGGGCATGTTGTAATTCAATTTCAGTTGTATACCGTAGTAGTACCCCAAGTTACACATGCAAGTATGGTAGATACAATCACTTCTTGCTTTAACAATCTCGCCGCTTTGGAAACGCCTCCGGCGCATTCTCGCGCACCCCTGCCGTAAGTGAACCATCCACATCCCCTCGGTCTCAAATTGTCTCACGCTACCACTTCCCTCGCCGTGTGAGGGTTGTGGCGCGTTGTTTGTTGCTGTCGAGCCCAAGCCCCTTGTAGTGTGCCGCTTGGTCAAGACTGATAGCAACAGTGTTTCCGATTATTGCGCCGCGGCGGCGTCTTCAATTACTTTGCAAATGCATTGTCTTTCCGTGAGCGACTTCCTTATTGATTCTTCTATTTGGGGTCGACTTATGTTTTTCTCTCCAGTAGTCGTGCGGGTTTTCTTCGTTCCCTGACTAAGATTTTCACCCGTCCTATCGGCTATCCATCGATGCATTATATCGGTGAAAGCCAAGCAAAAGAATATGGTAGGAGCACCCGGGTCGTTTATTTTGTGAAGTAGTGGGAGATTGACTCCGTCGTATACATATTTCATTGTGAATCATTTCTATCAAAGGCACGAAATACCTGATGCTTGTCTTCCTGGTGTCCTTTTGGTCGGCGCTCTGCAGGAGGGCAGTGCTGATGTAGTGGCATGCCTTCATGTCCCTCGGGCTTAGGCCTGTCGAGGTTTTTTCCTCCTTCCTCCTTTTTGCTTGGGGGTTTCCACTGCCTTTTCTTGTAAGAATTTTTTTTTTCTTGGTATCCAATTCCTTTTATTTGTTGACGAAAATTTAGCATGTCGTCTTGTCATCACACGCCAACTAATGGCTAACACGTGTTAAGGCTAACAAATTTATGCGAGCAGCGGACTAACACCCCTCGCGTTGGCTCTCGGTCCTCAATCAATATCAAGTTCTTTGTAAGTAAACATTCATAATCAGCAAGCGTCGCTCCGAGCAACCACGCTGGCGCGGGTGGTATGGAACACAATGACGTCGTCTGGAGATATCATAGTAACGTAACACAGCGCGTAAAGCGTAAATGCGTAATATACTATCAGGTAGCTGGTACACGTATCTGGAGATTGTGCGTAACATATTATCAGAAAGCGTAAGTGCGTAACATATTATCAGGTAGCTTGTACACGTATCTAGGTCTGGAGATTACAAGTTTTTACAAGAAAAAGCAGTGGAGGCCACCAAGCACAGAGAAGAAAAGGCCTATGTCATATCTAAGCTAGCAGCTCTGGAGCAACTGCGGCGACCCGTAGCAATATGAAATATCAGCCCTGCTTGGTTCACATCGACATCGCCGGCTTCCCTCGCCGGTTTGCGCGAACCTGTTCAATCGTCGGCTCAGTGTGCTGCACACAACACCAGCGCAACGCTGTTGGTCTACGTTTGTCTACATAAGTTTGATCGCACGACTGCCAAGACAGGGGTCGGTGCTCGCAATATTCGCGGCAACTGCGATGGCGGTCCGTCTCCTTCAGAGCGCCGCCGTGAGGGGGCTCGCTCTAACGGGAGCCATAAGGGGCGTGACACCACTTGCGAGTACCTGTGCAGTGCAGCCATCCACTCAAATATCAGCCATCCACTGCTCTGCCGTGGGGGCAGCTGCGCAGGTGGAGGTGGCACACGCAGGTAAGGCAGCGCTCTTACGGCGACGGCTGTCCGCGGACGAGTTTCCGGCGCTGTGTCCCATTAAACTAACGGTAACGGTTTTGCCTTCCAGATGACGAGCCCTTTCCCAAAATCACCGCCCTATGTCGTGACGTTGCCGGCTCGAAGCAATCCCGTGACCTGCGGCGAAACGGGCTGCTGCCGGGCGCTCTCCAGGTGGGGCCGCCTCCCGTTTCCCCTCTACCTGTTGCCCAGCACCGACCAAACACTAAGCACTGTTCCTCTGGCCAGGGTCTCCCCGGAAACACCACGAAGAACCTTATTCTCAATGGTACCTTGGTCTCCTCAAAGGTGCGCGGTGACGAGAAGGGGCAGCTTTTTCTGGAGAGGGGGGGGGGGGGGGGGGGGGGGGGGGGGGGGGTTCAGTGCTAAGTGCTCTGTCCCTGTTGTGGGTGGTGGTGCAGATAAAGAAGCTGGGCCCCATTACATTTCAGTCTAGGGCGTGGACGCTGGAGGTGTTCGCTGACGAGAATGATGAGGAGCCGGAGTATTTCCATGTTGTGGTAAGGTTGCTCTGGGCAGCTCATCGTCCGTATTGCATTGCATCGCATCCTATCTCCCCACACCCCACCACGCAACCTCACACTACATCGTTTCTCACCACACCACGCTACACTATATCAAATTACGTGCAATCAGGTCGCCTCATATCACATTACTCCGCACTACCACACTGCAACACATAATATTACACCACACCACACCACCATACTGCACCACATCATTTCACCTCTAATCGCATCAAATCACTCCTCATCACATTGCACCTCACCACTTCTCTTCATTTCACCTTGTTCAAATCACACCACACCACACCGCATCACATCACACCACGTTACATCACATCATGCCAAATCACCTCACGCCATATCACACCACACCACGTTACACCACTCCACATAGTACGACACCTCATCACACTAGTCCATATTGCATCAGGTGACAATAAATCACTTTATTTCACATGACACCACACCATACCACATCACTCCATGCGGGATCACCTCACCCCACATCGTATCATAGAATACCACATAACATCACAACACATATCTTGTCATAGCATCAGATCAGATATCAGATCACATCCCACCACGCCACACCGCAGCTCATCTCATTACGTGTAGAGTGCGACATCGCGTCACGTCACTTCGAACTGTATCTCGTGACTATATCGTTATGTTGGATTGCGTCACATCGCCTCACCTCACATAGAAATCCATCTCACTAGATTTGATTGCGTTACGTCAAGTCCCGTCGCACTGCACTACATAACATCATCACATGATCGCGGTGCACGTTGTTTACACTATATGCACCGCATTGTATATCGAAGCATCGCGTCCCATATGGTCGCCCTGTGATTCTCACTGGCTTTCATTTGCGCCCTCTCACCTCATTCCCCGCCCTCCTCCGTCTACCGCTCTTCAGCCTCGGCTTGTTCACATCGGCGCAGTCTCCCGTAAGGTGGAGAATGTTACGTTTCTCGCCGTCGAGAAGGGCGCGCCGGTGAAGGTGAACGTGGTCGTTGAGGTGGGGCCTTACAGCATGCCGTTGCGCTTTGCACCACTCAAATGATGCGTAGCCCCATTAATGCACTGCCAACCCACCATTCTGGCACATTTCCCTTTGGTTCTCGAAATGGGGACACCGCTCACTTCCTCCACTGCACCACAGTTACTAGGAGATGACGTCTCACCCGGAGTGAAGCTTGGTGGATTCCCCTTCATCCTCATGTACGCCTTCTGACTGTCTTTCTTCTCTGCTCAGCTTTCATACCATCCGGTGGCCCCGTTTACCCTTTGTCTACCTCCACACGTTGCCTTCCTTGCTTTTTAATCCTATAATCAACACGGTGGCCACACCAGCGCATTTCTCCGACTTTGCAGACCACCTCTAAAACCTGGTCTGGCTTTTTGGCTGCAGGCGAACCATTCCGTTGATCTGTCCAAGTGATAAAATCCCAGAAATCATTCAGGTCCCCCTCCTTCCCCTCCTCCCCGTCGGCATCATTAGTTGTGCTCAGTTATTGGCAATGTATGTGTCCGTGTTGCAGCTATGCCTGAAACTCACAGTTACTATTGGCTGCATGTAGTGGCGAACCCAAAAGAGACGATGCATGCATTGAATCTATATCCGTTCTAAATAAGCGTGTGCGCGCGCGTGTGTGTGTGTGTGTGTGTGTGTGTGTGTGTGTGTGTGTATATGTGTGTGTGTGTGTGTGTGCGCGCGCGCATGGACTTCAGGTTGACGTGTCTCGCCTGGGCACTGAGGAAAGGGTTTTGCTGGACGAGCTTCCATTGCCACCGGGATGCTCCGTAGATGCGAAGGTGCGGTGCCTGACCCAGATGCTCACCTGCCGTTCTAATTGTGCACTCCCTGCCTCCAACCAAGTCCTGACCCGGCTGTCCCTCTTGTGTGGCCATGTGCACCCCAGAACCAGCACGTGCCCGTCGTGAAGGTGAAGGGTAAGGCACGGCAGCCGCAGCCGGGCGTTCCTTGAAGTATGTCGCGGCCAGTTTGAAAGATGTCATTTTGTTTTTTATGCAGCTATACTCTGTAATGTGGCTGAATTTCACGGCATGTAAGTGCATGGCCTTGATGGATCATCCAGGTACATTTTAAAGCACGGTTGTGCTTTTGTCCATGTGCCTCCTCGTACTTGTCATCGTTTCAGAGTTGTTGTGATATTGTGAATATGTGTGTGGAGGATGGGGGGTGCGTGGTGTGAGGGAGGGGACGGGAGGAAAGGAGGTAGGTGGGGGCATGATTTGCATGTTAGGAGTAAAGCAATGGGGTAGGAGTGGTGGGAAGAGAGGTGGTGGGGAAGATGGTGGTGGTGGTCGGGTACCCGTAGTGTGAGGGAGAAATGAAAATAGGGGTAGGATTCAGGGGGGTGGGGAATGAGAGGAGTGAGTGGGTGATGTGTTTGGGTTAATAGGAGTAGTTTGGGGGTAAGATGGGATGGGGTTGGAGAGGGTGGAGCGCATACCTGTGCGATGTGGAACGACGACGGGCGATACAACACAGTAGTAGTTTGCGGGGTTATCGTCATTCATCGAACTCATGCTTACAACAAAAATGAATATGTATCATCTCGAATAATACTGTTCATTATTCTGGCGAACAAGTAATGTGCTATCGATATAAATAACACAATCGTCTTGTAAGCAATAGAAAGCTTTTAGAATCAAGTACTGTACGAGTGTACGGTACGGGTACATTCAGCATCATATAATGTGCAATCTTTCCCTCATTGGCCATATTGATGATAGTATATGGCGTTGCATTGGAGTCTCTTGTGTTCTCCTATGTATCTTCAGCTAGATTTGTGCACAATGTAGTGTCTCCCTTTGGCGTGCCTTGGATTTCATTACCCTCGTTGCACTCTCTTGGTCCCCCCCCCGTTTTCCCATCTCCACGTTCCTATAGTTTTTCTTGTTAGATATGACAATATTATGTCTTGTTGATATTATAGAGGTTTGAATTACATTGGGGGCGAGAATAGTTGGGCGTTGCCACGACGTTACAAATTCTAAACGCTAGAACACGAATGTCAAAGTGTTATCCCTATATATGACGCGCCGACACACATAGGTCGTCCACCTTCTGTCTTTGCGCGAGCAAAGCTCACGCAACGGCATCTAGACTCTCGAAGTCAAGCAAAGTGAAGATCTCTACTTGCACACGGTGTAGCTACAATCGAAACTACGCACACGGGAATTATGGCAAACAATGAACCAAAACACATG
The DNA here is from genome assembly GCA_026401115.1 of Tetraselmis chui. Taxonomy (NCBI): domain Eukaryota; kingdom Viridiplantae; phylum Chlorophyta; class Chlorodendrophyceae; order Chlorodendrales; family Chlorodendraceae; genus Tetraselmis; species Tetraselmis chui. The sequence goes on from JAPMLY010000694.1 coordinate 159,390, forward strand.
TACCCGAAAAGGGAAGACAACGACGACATCGAAGCGCCACCATGTACAGCTTAGATTGAAAACGTGTATAATCTTGTTAACTAGTTGCTCTTGAAGGTAGACGGCGACTAGACGAAGCCACCAGCCCCTAGAAAGCATCATAACATTCCGTCAGTACCGGCCGACGCCGTATGTGAAGGTGGGAGCGCGCGCGAGTACGCCACGCATGTATCTGCCAATTCTACCAAGACCGCGTACATCGACCCGCGCGACTGGATTGCCTTCCTCCCCTGAACGTTCAACGACATTTTACCACCGATTAACGCATCTAACCTCGACACGACGAGACATAAAGGTTTTTAACAGAGGAAAAATGCATTTCCTCCCGTGCGGAACAGTTCCGACACCTAGCTTGCTATGGGGTTAACATTGTAGCTACTAACGCGGCGCTCGAAACACCTATGGCTACGACTCGTTCGACTACCGCTACCGCAACGCAAAGAGCGCACGTTTGAGACGTGCACGACGCGGTCATTCAGACACACAAGGTTGTCACGCAAGCCGTCGAGTCGCTACTTACATGTACTCGACGATTTAAGGGCAAGAAGGCCCTTACCGGAGAGGAGAGAGTCGCCGAGCGCCTCGCATACTCCCGGTTCTTCGAAGAAGAAGCGCGACATATGAGGGAAGGACAAGACACGTCAAAACAAGAAGGCCGACGCATAATAAGGCGGATGGTGCACCGCCGCCACGATTCATGCAACCCAATGTGTCGAGTACTAAAATGTAAATGTCAATTTCAAGAAAGTGGTACATGTACTTGCTACTAATTTGATTCGTGCGTTTCCATCGGAAGAACGTACCACGTGGTTACGTCACCACTACAATTTAGTGAGGGTACTACTCTATATTGTACTACTAGTACCTCCCGGTACGTACATGTATGTACAATTAATGTAACTAGCAACAAGACGCGCAAGTATGATTTCCCGAGATAGACTAGCCGCGTCGCTAGTCTGTTCATACCGGTACGAGAGCCCTAGCGACAGGCACGAGGACCATGCGAGAGCATGTGCAAGCTAGCTAGGATGGACTTATTCAAGCCTAGTGCAGTGGAGGGAGGTGACAGAATTCTTCAACCATTCCTTTGTTCGATTACAAACTATTGTTAAACACTATCGCTCAAACATCTTATCTCTCTCTCGATTTCCACTTCTACATGCAATAGTAGCAACAAGCAAGAACATATTTGTGTCATGAGTTAGCTCTCATCAGAAGGCAAAATGCCATATTGGTTTCTGAGCGTCTTTATCTTCACACGCTTTCGCTATTGTTTGATTCGATCGACGCTGAATATTTGATTCGACATGGCTACCCTTGGTCCCGGTAATTTCGTTCTTGTCGTACTGCCAGTTGGAGGTTCCAAAGCCTCGGACATCAAACTCGTGTTAAAGCGAGAACCTCGTAATGTTAAAACTTGGTTTCTTGCCGGTTCTTTTCTGCCTAACGAAGAGCTTGTCGACGCGGCCGTTCGCGAATTGTTTGAGGAAACTTCCCTTACCCTGATCGTCGACGATTTTACGTTGTTGAGTGGCAACCATGTTCAAGTGCCGTTCCATGATAGAAAGTTTCAGCTCGTTTACGTCTTTTTAGCTATGTTATGTCCCGTATACGGGACTCGTAACCTGCGTACCCCGGCTAAGGTCGAACAAGCCGTTACCGCTCAGTCGACCATCCATTCTGATGGGTTTTGCGTCATTCCGACTATGATTGACATTGACGGACTTTCTCTTACGCCATTCAAGATTGGAATCGTTAGGGAGGTTCACCGTAAGCATGAATTGTTACATTTCGGCTCCGTGGCTCAGTGGGAGGCTTTTTGAGGCGCTGTTATTTCTCAATAACTTTTCCTTCATCAAGACACTTCGTTACGAATGCAAATCTTCTTCTTCGCTCGTCTTGCATGTATCGACTCTTGTCCTGTGTGGATTTGATCAAAGGGTCTATTAATCAATCGTGTGGTGAGACGCCCCGCGATTTACGGATGGGAGTCCCCCGCCTACAATCAACTTTGATGGATTGAGCCTAACATTGACTGAGACGCACCGTAAGGGAGTAGTTAACGCCCCATACGAGTGAGGCCAATACGCACGTAAGCTAGATGCAACCTCAACACTTCGTCATGCTCGGCATCAACGTTGACTCGTACAACGCCGTCGTTTGGATTGCGTCTCAATTGTCAAAATCCTTGAACAGCTAGTGGCGTAACCGTAAGCAATAGGCTTCGATTACATACACCTTCGACTCTTTGGTTACATAGATTCGTAAGACGTCCATGTTGCCCAACATTCGGGATGACTTGGGCCCACGCAAGGTTCCATGAGTTACGCCAACTCCACTCAACAGTTCAACGAAGTTTTACAAAGGTCTCGACAGCTTCGTACGGCCGACTTCAAGTGCGTTCACTTCATCAATGGGTTGGCGAATTTTCAGCTTCGAACTCAGGCCAAGTCCCATTGTTCCTTGCTGAAGAGCTGCATGTTGAGTGACAAAAGTTCTTGAATGATCTCGTGACCGATTTGCCTCATCTTGGTCGTGCAAGGAGCGCACCTACCCCATCTTATAACCGTGAAGGCAATCGACCTTCCAAGAATAAGCGTCCTCTCGAGGACCAAGATGTCGAGGGCACCAAGCACCCTCAACGCGGTGAAGGGTATGGTCGTGGCCGAGGCCGTGGCAATCGGAGAGGCAAAGGTCGGTCTTCTCCGAACATTTGCCGAATTGATTTTAACGCGGTCGCGGGAGCTCTTACCCCTCGGGAGCGTAAGCGATCCCAAGACGAGGGAATTGAAAATAAAAACGAAATGATTTACAATAATACAAGCAAATTGGACCGGTTGTTGTCTAACGGCCATCAGTTGCTCAACCCTTTTGGACACTTAAGAGCAAAAAATGGGCCGAGTACTCTTTGACCATGTACACCTATCGACACACCTATATGCAATGTGTGCCGACGTCCCTCGGAGGTAAAAAAACTGCAAACAACCACAGTGATTGCCATAGTCCCCCCGCCTAAGAAGTAAAAACAGAAATAATTAGTAATCAAGAAAGACATATCTACAAAAATAGAACCACTTGTCAGGAAATACAAAATGAAACTGCTGCTCGACCTTCACGATGCACGGCCCGCTCCCGACGAGCCGGGGTGCCGACCGGCCTACGCCGATCAGCGTTCGAGAGGGGCGACGGGTCAGCCTAATCAAGCTCCCGCGTGACTTCGGTCTTGCCGAAGAAAGGAGGGGAAGGGCTAGCGAAAAACCCTCCTCACGCGGTCGCTCGTCGATCCCGCCGTCGCATCCCGTAAACCCCGCCCCAAGGTCGTTGCCGCTCCTCCCGTCGCAAGTTTCCTTCTAGCGGAGGTCCCCCGTCACCTCAAGGGCGAGTGGGGGGGGGGGGGGGGGGGGGGGCAGACTATCACACATAAAAAGTTGGCGCTCTTGTCACTGCGCTGAAAAGTTTTCCCGGCCATTGCCCCGGCTCTTTTCATCTAGTACCCGGGTACATGTCTGGTAAATCAACATGTTGCCGTAGCCTCCACCCACCGATCGCGCGTCCGTCGAGCACCCTCGTTTCGAGTCCGAGCCTCCGCGCTAACCCGGGCTCGCACTCTCTAATATTAGGTGTGCATGTCGATAGTGGGTAGCGGTGGGGTAGGGCATGGTCACCATTGCCGGATCCAAAAAGGCCGCGGGGATGCGGAAACTATTCAAACCCTCCGTAGAGAGTTTTTCGGCGGCGGTTTATCCGGAGGATAACCCCACCGCTAGCCCTCGCCGCTCTTCCGGTCGCGATAATCCTCCTAGCAGATGGTGTCGTGCTGCCCCCCGTTGGGTTAACTCGACGTCAACATGCCGGTCGACGTGTAGCGAGCGCCCTTCCCTACTCCCTAGTGTTGCTTTCCGGTTGTCCGCCGCCAGTTCCATCACCCTCAACCCGCCACTGATCCGTCCGTACCCTCATCGCCAAAAAAAAAACAGATACAAGCCCCATCTCCCAAAATAGAACGGTATCTAAGGAGTATCCAGTAGCGAAAAAACATATTGGACGGGTCGAGCGGGAGATCTTAGAGGAGTAGTACGGATATTATGATTTTCCAATACCCTCCGTACAATATTCCCGACAGATGTTGATAACGTAGATCGCAGCTACCGGTACCTCGTTTAGCCCCTTACCGTGCTATGCATGGCACAGCTACATGGTTACCAACGCCCACCGCGTGGAGGTGGAGGTAGGTGCCGACGGGCATGCGAGCGCAACCCCCTCCGGGGCCGCCGCCAGCGGGCGCCCAGACGAGGGCCTTTGCTTCAAGTGCCATAGTAAGGGGCATGGTGTCTACCACTACCCGGAGGTGAAGGGCAAGGGGCCGGTCGACACGCCCAACAAGCAGAAATGGTGGTGGCAAGGTTGCTCGTTTAACGAGATGGAGCGGTTGGCTAATGGCTACATCTTCGTGCAATCTTGAGACACTGTTCGCGACAAAGGTGCAAGGTACACCTTCTACATCTGCTGTTGGACATGGGAATATAAAGTTACACGAAGGGTCGTGCCGGCCCCACAAGGGGGCAGGGTGTGGAGGCTAGAGAAGTGAAAAGAGAGAGATGGCGCCCGGCGAAGGCACCGGCAAGGCTGGCCAACCGCCACTAGCACGGAAATAGAGTACCACTAATAGCACAACTATAAGTACTAAGATGACAGATAACTGCCTTGTACATAATAAGCACTAGGTAACGGGATCTTAGTGCTAACATCTCCATTGATTATAGTTGCGACACCTGCGAAGCAAGAGGCATGCCGTCGTCAAGGGAGCAAGCACATAGACAATCGTAGGCATGTAAGAGTTAGACGTTGAATTAATTGGAAATCTGTTGACTGTGTTTTCGAGCCTTTACTCGCACGATTTGACTCCATTCTCGAAGGATGTGCAGACGATCAAGGCCCAAAACTCGGACGGTAACTTACCTCACTATTCGCAGGGCGTCTATGTCTTGGACAGACACTTGAGTGGGGAACGTGTGTTCTTCAATCCACGATGTGACCTAGCCGAGCAGATTGCACGTCATTTTGAGAGTTGTCGGCGTACAATTCCTACGTTTGCTATGGTTGTGCTTGTTGTACATAAGTGGGCTACATTCAATGACCTCACTCGACACTTGTACCAAGAATGTACCAAGAATTCCATGCAAAGACACAATTGCTTACTCGCATGTCGGTGGACGAGTGGACGACCCGACCAAGCAAGAGGTCGTGGCGCCTTCTTCATAGCTATAGTTCGGTTGTGGTTGTTCAACTCCGACTAGTGCACATGTCGAGCCCCCATCGCTACGTGTACCACTAGACGAGCTTACAATGTCCATGGCTACGCTGCGAGTCCTACGACATGTCGCTTCCGCCATGTTGACTGACCTCAAAAATGGTGGATAACAAACGTCTGGATTAGTCGATTGTGTTGCGACATTTGACTTCGTGTCAGAGGACTTCGTAAAACGCTTTTTGCTTCGACCGCACATGTCTACGGTCAAAAGACCAGCTCGACTCGCTAACGGATAACGTGTGACTTGTCTCCGGTGGTTTGCGAGATTTCTTTCGAGCTAGCTCGACACGAGTTCAAACGGACTTTTTACGTTTGACCGGATTTACGTGTTGTTTATATGGTGCTCGGTTTACTACTATGGCAGAATGACGAGCAAGCTTCTTTGTAATTCGGCACGACGCGTATTTTACCTTGATAGACGATATATTAGTTCGAGGAATCAAGTTCATACAAAGCAGCGACGACCTCAGTGCTTACTTATGTTGTATGACAAAGTTCAAAAGCTCATGCGCAAGACGCGCCGAAGCAAGGGACGTAACGCTGAGTTTTACGTGATTGACGTCACGCCGGCTGCGGAACAATCGGCAGAGTTTCACACTTGAGAGGAATTTAGTGCATAACAACGTCAACAGTTTCGGACGCTTCTTTACGATGACTTCCCGAAGTTACTTTAGCTAGCGGATTCGCCGCATGTAAGTCGATAGAGATATCATCCCATTGAAACAATAAGCCAGTGAAACGACGTCGTCTTAACACACTGTGACATGCGGAGCGCGCAAAGCATAACCGAGAGATAAAAGATGTAGTGGAGGGTTACTTTATTCGTCCTTTTCCCGCAATTACCAATTCGGTCATATATTATGTTGATATGACGATCATCTTGAGATTTCACAATCTCTATCACCTTGCTTTGCCAGTCATAGTGAGCTCGGATCGCCAATTTGTTTGTGCGTAAAGGCGATAGATTACCGTGGCCTTAATGAGGCCACGCGTAAGTACGCTTACCCGCTTCCGCGTGTGGACGACTCCCTCGATGAGCTGAAGGATACTAACTCTTACACTCATCTCGACATGGCGTATGGATCCTAGAAAGTTCGAGTGCGTGAAAATGACGATCACAACGAGACACCGCTTCAGAGGAGTGTATGATGGAGTGGGTCGCAATGCGATTTGGACTGTGCAATACGTAAGCTGTGTTAACATGTCCCTAAAGCTCCAAACCCTAAAGCTCCAAATTTCAATTGGTGATGAATGACAGCATGCGCGACTTTTTACACAAGCTCGGTACGGTCTACATCAGTACCTAGACGACGTATGTGTCTACAGTCGCACTATGGAGGAGCACCTCGAGCACATGCGTCTTGTGCTTTAGCGTTTTAAGGACGAAGGCTTGCATCACAAGACGCGTGTGCTTCAAGAGATGGAATACTAGGGCTATAGTGTAAAGTATCCGTTTCGACTACAAAAGTCGAGGCCGTTGTAGGCTTGAAAGTGCCTACGGCGTAGAAGGACGTTTGGAGTTTCGTGCCGCCAAAAAAATAAAAAATATTTACAACATGTACCGGGTGAGACCGGCTATTGTCTCTGGGCCCTCCAAGCTCCGCCATCTAGGGAACTTACAAGCCGGGGCCCAACCGTGAGCCTCCTAATCTCTCCACCTCTCCTACCTCTTTAAATTGAGTTGGGGGTGTTTTACTCCTCCCTCGGGAGTGTGTCATTCGTGGTGGAGGAGGTAGGTAAGTAGGGTTAAATTCGGTTATGAAGGGATGAGGAACGGCGAGAGGTCGTGCGGGATTTGAGGCGGTAAATCAGGGGGTGGTGGAGCAATTGAACATTGTGTAAGTGTAGTTGTTAGAGGATGTGTGTGGTTTCGAGGCGTATTTTAGAGATGACTTAATCGGGAGGGCCTTTTCGGAGTGTGAGGAGGAGGTGAGTGTGACGAGTACAATCTTGCAGCAATATAGTGCATGACATTGTACATGTACTCATTACTAAATCCAATTATTGCGTTTCCATGGGAAAGACGTACATAGTAGTGGGTACGTCGCTACAACAACTTAGCGAGGGTACTATTGCGTACTCTACTACTAGTACCTCCCGATATGTATAGGCACGCAAAGTAAATCGACCTAGCTAGACGACGCGCTTAACGAAGTTCCCAATGCTAAAAGAGATTCCCAATGTTGGACGAGCCGCGTCGCTAGTCTGCTGAAAGCGGTTAGAGAAACCTAGCACATGGTACGAGAACCAAGCAAGAGCAAATGCAAGCTAGCTAGGCGAAACCTGCTTAAGCCTAGTGCATTGGATGGAGGTGACACAACCTTTCAACAATTCATTTGTTCGATCACAATATATTGTTTAACACTAAACAATCAAACATCTTTTCATCTCTCCCTCCATTTGCACTTCCACTTGGCGTGAGAGCAGCAGCAAGCAAAAGAGAACATATATGTGTATGCAGTTAGCTCGCAGAAGGCCAACCGCCACATGACGATGGTGATGGTGGATGTGTGGAGGGTGCCGGTGTGACTCATGACGATGGGGAGGATGTCGATCTCGGTACCTGGCCATCGGCTAAGACATATAATGAGATGGTGGTGGTGGTCGGGTACCCGTAGTGTGAGAGAGAAATGTAAATAAGGGTGGGAATCATGGGTTTGGGAATGAGAGGAGTGGGTGAGTGATGTGTTTGTGTTGATAAAAAGAGTTTGCTGGGGGTAAGGGATGTGGTCGGAGAGGGTGGAGCACATACATGTGCGATGTGGAACGACGACATGCGCTACAACACAATAGTATTTTGCAGGGCTATCGTCATTCATCAACCTCATACTTGATTAAAACAAAAATGAATGTGATGTATCATCTCGAATAATCATATGCATTATTCTGAGGAACAAGTACAAAAATTCTTACAAGAAAAAGCAATAGAGGCCACCAAGCAAAAAGAAGAAAAGAGAAAAAAATCCAAGCCCGAGGAACACCAAGGCATGCCACAACGTCAACATTGTCCTCTTGAAAAGCGTCGCGGAGATAGGAACCCATAGTGCCCTGAAGAGCAGCAGAAAGACGTTGCATGAATTCACGTCGCACATCCCCCCAAAAACGCTGAAAAGGAACATAAGTAGTTCGACGAACGAAATGTTGCATACGGACATAACTGTCAGAGCGTAAGGAGCGAGAGTCAGCGGCACCCATGCCAGGGAAGCGACGACCAACCACCAAAATAACCTAGCGATCAACCAACTTAGCCGCCATCGGCGCCAACCGGCCCCCGTCCTCCATGGCGAAGGGTAATAGTCATGGATCGACTAAACCGAAGGCATGCCAAGCAAAGCAGAAGTGTGGAGGTCCGCATCAAGTTTGCCATGCTGAGCTCCCAATGCAAGGCTGCCATGGAGTGGGAGATGAGCACCTATACGAGGAACATTGGTGTTCGTGCGAGCACTTGTAACCGTCACATCAACAACAAGATGACGGTGCGGAGCCATGAAGTCAAACCAAACCACATCACCAAGGCGATCCCGAGGAGCTCCCGACCGAATACGGCGGACCCCCAACCGCATGTCCCGCCCCTTAGTAGCCCCACCTTCAAGCATGAGCTCTTCAAGCACGTGGACAATCCGGTCGTGGAGTTCAATGATATACCAAGAGCATGAGCACTAGGGGATATCATCCATGAGCAGAGCAACTGTGGAGCGCTCACCCGAAATAGAGGTGCCCGATACCGTCGACGAACATCTAGACCCGCGAGACTCTGAAGAAGCCTCATTGCACCGAGGGCACTTTCGAACATGAGAGGCGCGCTCCGCAGTCAAGCCAAGCACCCCGTGAGCTGCCATCATATAGCAATCAGATGGCACCTTGAAATTGGACTCATGTGAAGCGAAACAGAGAGCCAAAGCCCCGCGACCCGTACCCGAAATCACCCTCATATATAGTTCAATGGGGAAGGTCTGCAAAACGCCAAGGGGTCAAGGTAGGCCCGGGCACGAAGAAAACGCGAAATGTCCCGTTGAATGTGGCCCTTGGAATCTCCCAAGCGAGTGAGAGCATCGGGAGTCGGGAGTTGTAGGCAAGTCAATCGTGTAACGGGCGCAACCGCATTGTTGAGTGGAGATACCACCAACTCGACATCGGGCCCCGCATAATCGGAAAGGTTTTGGTTTAGTGTGTTAGTCAACACCGCGAGATCCGATTCCAAAAACCCGCCCATAGTGGAGATCGAATCATACGAATTGCGCAATTGGCCCACCCACGGTAAAGTAGAAATGGCAACATTCAGTAGTCCGTGTCGGATGAGACCGTACAAAGGACCTAGCGACTCGGACTCGTAATCAGTGATCATGTTGGCGAGGGTCGCAGTGAATGAAGCATAGTGAGCATGTTCGGCGTCGAGCTCGAGGGACGGTACATTAAGCCCCCCAAACTCCGTAGGGAGGGAAAGCTCGCGCTTAGCACAATTCAATTGATCGAGTGTTTGTACGTCATGAGAAACGCCCAAGATCCGGTAAATTGATGTACGAACGACCCTATCTACAATAGCAAGGTACGGTCGACATATATATGGGGGGAGGGTGCAGAGCAAGAACCCATAGCGGCGTACCGCACACGTGATCATCAAGCGAAAAGCGGCGTGTGTCCCTCCGAAGTCCGACGTTGCAAAGCAAGCAAGTCATATACTATTGACGGACAATAATACAATCGTCATATAAGCAGTTGGAAGCTTCTAGAGTCATGTACTGTATACGAGTTGCATTTCAGATCATGGTCATGTTGATTTAAATCTAGAGGTTTGCATATCCAACTCCTATGTGTACGGGACAGTGACACTAGCGGTTACTGTTACCGTTAATAGCGGCGCGTCGCACCTTCGGGGCAACCACCTTGCCTTGGTAGTTAGACGCAACCAACGACCAACGACTTCCCCAACGGTCAGCTCTAGCTAGCCCTCGCCTCATAAGCAAGAACTAGCCACGAGCCTGGCACTCTCTGCTTTCGCGCTCAGCCAATCTAGGCTTCGTGCGAACCCACCCACCCAACCCTATAACAATCCTGCGCTAATCGTCCATATCAGGCATGTGGGTACCTTTTGGCCAAATAATAAGCAGGATGATATCTTTGGCAAAACGTGCCATAGGGCAAACATCAGGATGCACATCATGTGCAATCCTTTTACTTTTACACAATGTAAGCAAGTATATGTATGTGTACAAATGAATAGCTCTCGGCGTACACGTACACCGTGCGCGTGGTGGGGAACAGCGCACATGCGCACACCTCTCCCCTCCCTCGCGTCACTGACCTGTATGGGTACAGGAGGAGACGCAGCCGTGGCCACCGTAGCACCCCGACTGGAAGCGTGCTTGTCAGGGCCGACTGTCGCAGTGCTGACCAGAAAACGTTTCGCACCAGAATGGCAAAAGGCGCCTTGCGCATAACATTATAGAAGCACGGCTGCTATTTCAGTCACGTGGTTAGCGCAGCTTATCGTCTTTCTGTGTATACGCGTCTCGTTCGCGCGGTTTCATTCGCGGGTAACAACCCTGGCGTCGCCACTAATCTCAGTTGCGGTCAGCGTCCTGGCGAAACATTATACGCAGCGAATAGACAGCGAGAATTTAAGGCGGAGGAATCCGGGGTTTCAAGTGGCAGGGGTGCTGGAGTCAGTGGTCGGTCACTGCAGCGCTTTTGTGGCGGGCACGACGAGGCGCGGGACAGCAGGCGGTTTACAAGGCGGTGCTCGAGGTGTTGCGGGGTACAGAGCATAAAAGACGTAGAGGGGCTTAAATTAGCGGCGACATCATGGCGAAGGAAATTGAGCTGGAGCGCAGCGCTTCGGAAATGGGCTTTAAGGCGGGTCGGGCGGATATTATGAAAGCCCTGCACAAACCGCCGCCGGCGATACCTAACTTCGCCGAGGAGGTGAACAAGCAGTATGCCACCGGGCAGCACTTTGGCTTCTACACCTCCTGGCTCGATTTTGCGCAGATAAAGAGGATCTACAAGGGCACGTAAGAGAGTTGGCCCCTTTCCCGCCCTCCTAATCGTTCGCCGCCTCGATAGCTTCTCGCTTCCGCACTCTATCGCACATGTCGAACAGTACACCAACAGCACCGCCAAGGCGCTGACCTTTTTTGGTTGGTTTGTATTGACAGGTATTCGGAAGTATACATTGCCAAATGTCGCTACTCTCGAGGGAAGATTGTGCTCAAGTCATACGTCCTATCGAAGATGGGCTCCAACCCGCAGAAGAACCTCAAGTCTCGGTTGGGACTGATGCAGGAAATCATGGCGCCCGACAAGATGGAAAACAGGTACTGTTGCGCACAGCACACTGTCGGCTCCTCGCCCACCTGCCCCCCTCTATGCACTCTTACATATGGCGGACAATATCGATTTTGGAGGGACGTCAATATCACTTCGTGTCGACATAATTGTGTAACTTTCCTTTCTTTGGCTGCAGCTCGAATGACATTGTGCGCTGCTTCGGCTTTTTCGAGGAGCAAGGGCAGATCGTTTTTGTTTTAGAGTACTGCGCAAGGTACGCATTACCTGTTACTGCTTGACGGTCATCATTTTTCCCGCCTTTCGCCTCTGATGGCCCCCCGCCCCGCCCTGAAACATCTCGTCGTAGACAAGATGTAATGAGCTACATGCGGGGGCGGACGGCAGAGGAGGCGAACGTAGTGATCGAGATTGTGCAGCCAGTGCTGCGCTGCATGCAGCATCTGCATTCGAAGGGGATCACTCACGGGTGCGCCGCGTTCCTCGCCCACATAATGAATATCAAATACAAGCGATTAACTGTCTTTCAGAAAAAGACTAAGCAGCGGCCGGTAAGTTTTCTCAGCGCTGCTTGGCTTGGGTGTCCCGCTGCGACAGGAATCTCAGCCCGGACAACATTCTGCTAACGGCGGACGGGTACGTGAAGGTCACAGACTTCGACTCGACAGTGCGGATGGGGAAGAGGACGCGGGCGGGGCTGAGCCCGCGAGAGTCGTCGCTCAGCCCACGACTCGCCGGCGCGCCGCTGAGCGACCAGCTCACAAGCACCAACAGAATCCAAGCGCCCAACCTGGAGTTTATGTCGCCCGAGGTAAGCCGCCCCTGTTTTTCGATGCCTCGAAGGAGTTGTGCTGAACACGAGGGGCTTTCTATTCGGAGGGGTGGGTGCTACAATAAGAAGGAAGATGTGATTGCGTCGAGATAGAGTGAGCGCGCGAGAGAAAGAGTGTGTGTGTGTGTGTGTGATGCGTGTTTAATGCCTCTATTTTCTCGATACTTGTGGACGTTTTTTCGGTCTTTCGTTATGTGTTTATGCTAATGTATAGCGTTATCTGTCCATTTATTGTGTGTGTGTGTGTGTGTGTGTGTGTGTGTGTGTGTGTGTGTGTGTGTGTGTGTGTGTGTGTGTGTGTGTGTGTGTGTGTGTGTGTGATTTTTTGCGAGTACGTGCTTGCTTGTGTAGTTGTGCTGCATGGTTAACAAGGTATTCGTATCAGCAGTTGTTGAAGACTGTATTTGTGCGTCTTTCGGTGTGTTTGTGCAGCTAGGATGTGAATGTGGTTGCGTCTGCATGTGCACTTGCTATTTGTTCGGTTATCGTTCCACACTTGTGTGTGACTCGTGCCTGCATGTGTGCGTGTCTTCACAGCTTATTGATTACCATTTCCCGACCGCGAGCATGTCCGAAACGGGCGCCGCAAAGAGGATCAACCCTTACGACCCCTCCTGCGACATTTGGGCTCTGGGCGTGATGGTGTATGAGCTGCTGACAGGCAAACTGCCGTTCTCCGAAATGGTGTGACCCAAGCCCACCCCCCCTTCCCTCCTGCGGCCTTAACCTCATAACCGCTGGCCCGCATGTTATTGTTGGGGGTTGAGAAGGCTGAGTGGCGGTGATGTGGTGGTGGCAGGATGGGAAGGATGGCAGAGAGCTGGCTTTCGGCACGGCGCGCCTCATCCAGACTGCCGATGTGTCATTCCCGTTGGTCTCTCGCGTGTCTGAGGAAGTGAGACCTCCCGCCTTCGCCTGCGCTCCCGTCTGTTGCATACGTGAATGTGCACAGAGTGCAAAAAAATACACGCAGATATGACGGGTAATTCATCACACACACACACATACACACACACACACACACACACACACACACACACACACACACACACACACACACACACACACACACAAACATGCAAACATGGACACATAGACACGGCTACACAATCCTTCACACAACACTTGCCTCCGCACATATATCTACACACCCCACATATGCACGCAAACACACACAAATACACACGTCACGTGTGCTTGCACTCATAAACAGTGAGTTTCCAACACACAAAGTCACATCAGATTTACACACTGTATATAACACACCCACACACTTACACCCGCACATGTTACGATGAAGAAAGGCATCGCACCGCGCACGCACATTCATAGGCCCAGAGGATAGTTTTAAATGTAAGCACACGCACACACTCTCTCACACTCACACACACACACACACACACACACACACACACACACACACACACACACACACACACATGAATACATGGTAGGGACACATGAGCAGACATGCATGCATTGACACACACAGACATGCACACTCCAATGTCATGAAAAGCATGCAACGTGGTGTCTGAGCTTGAGATGGCATGGTGTTGTGCTGCAGGCCGTCTCCTTCATCAAACAGGCAATGCAGAAGAATAAAAACATGCGGCCTTCAGCGGAGATCCTGATGAACCACCAATGGATTCAGAAATATGCATGTGCGTCCTGCCCTCCTGCCCTCCCCCTCCCCCCACACTCTCCCCTGGCAGGCTCATTGCGGGCGATGGATGGAGTCGCCTTGTCTTGCGTGATTTTATTATTGTTTTGTTTATTTTTCACTGGCAGCTGTGGAGGTGGCGACGATGTTTGTGGATGATGCGCCCGACTACAAGCAGATTCCGGAGCACGGCGTGCACGACATTGGGCGAGACTCGGCTGTCGGGCGGTGCGTGTCACATCCCTTGTGCTGGCAATCAATTATTATGTTCAGGATTCATTAGTGCACAATTAACAATCTGTTTAAGTAAGTCCATCATATTTTAGTGATGTGTCTTAGGTGCTCCCCCCAATTTGGGCAGCCCTGCAAACCCTGCGAACAGTGGATGGCCTCAGATGCACTGCAAATTAGTGTCAATAAGCACTGTTGAGGGCGTATGATTCTTAAATCCGAAATGCAACGAACCCTTGACCTAAACCTACGTAGCGTGCGCCAAGGATGGGAGCTGCAGCAAGTAATGCTGAATCATAAGTTTGTATCCGGCCAGACGCTCCCATCCCGCGCTCCCCCCACCTTTTTTCCCTTGACAGTTTTCGGCACCTTGAGTCTCAAAATGGGGTGGCGTAAGATTACGGATAAGACCATGATGTTGCTCGCGAGTCGATTCGTTGCGCCGATTTTCGTCCAGTCCCCCCCTTTATTGGAGACGGAACCCTGCGATTAAGTTTTTGCTGTTTGAGGGTGCGGTGTTTTATCAAGAGAAACGGGCGGTGTGGGGAAAGGGGGGAAGAGACTTCCTTTTCATATTATGTTTCCTTTTGGATGAGGCGTCTGCTTTGCAGTGCTGATGCTGTTGCATGCTCCCCTGTCCCGCGGGTTTAGACCTGTTGCATGTTTTCCCCTCTTTCCCATCTGCTTGTCGGTGGTTTACACTGCTCTTTTTTGTAGGGTTTAAATAAAATGTCTGCACTCTGAAGTCATGCCAGTCGTCTCACAATCGATGTCCCCATATCTGACAGACCCTAAACCCTATCTTCCAACACAAACACTAAATATCGTTGTGATGCTGTTGCCTTGCTGCTTTGCTCATCAGGGCATGTCATTTGCAGCACTTGAAAATTGCATTGGGCAAGAGTTGTATTTGTGTAAAGGGGGGCCAAAAAGGGGGCGCCACCTGGGACAGCAATTAAAGACTTCGTCGCTTCCTCTCATTGCCGCTCTCAATCATGACTTGGTCACAGCGCAGGGGGAATTGTCGCTTTTCCGCATTTTTTCTGTCGGCCGAAACTTACCTGCCTGTGCGGTCGTCGCTGCCGTGATGTCGTGTGTTCACTTTGTGCTCGGTGTTGCGCGGCCTCAGGTTCACGTCCAAGGTGAAGGACGGCTTCCAGAGGGTCGTCGGGAAGATGAGCAAGGCTAAGGTGCAATCGGAACCGCGGAGTGCGTCCGACAGCGGAAAGCAGGACGATAGCTCGGACAAAAATGACGACAGCCCGGGACGAGGGGAGGACGCCACCATTAAGGCCGGCAACGGGGCTTCTCTGCCCGTGAGACGCAGGACGCTGGGAGGCACCGCGATGCCCGATCACATGGATGCGCTGCTAGGTGAGCGCGACCTCCCCCCCTCACCGGCAAGCGCGGGCTACAAACCATGTTAACTCGAGTTCTATGTCAAAGCCCAAAAATGGTCTTGTAGCCATCTTTGGGGCATGCTGCGGCTGTTGTGTAGCCATCAGCGTTTGAAATAAGGGTGTTGGATGAGGGAAGAGTGCTACCATCTCCCTAGTGCTACCATCTCCCTAGGAAGAGTGCTACCTCTCTTGATGTATCACCTGAACGTGTCTCACCTTGTTGTGTACCGACTCCTTGCTAACCCCCATCCGCGCCTCTGCTTTGCACCTACGTGCAGGCTTCACGGCTCCCGAAGAAACGTCGAGCGACGACAGCGATTGAGTTGTGACACATTGAACCCGCACTGCTGGGCCGTGGCTGTCCTTGCTGGGCCGTAGCTCTTTTGCCCGTCTGAGCTTCACCGCGCGGAGCACTGCTGTAAATTAAACCAATACTCTTGAGGCCTCCATACAACCAAGTATGGTGAAGGGCAGCGTATTGAAGTGTTTCATATCTAAATGCATCGCCGTCATGATTATCACCACGACTATGACCATCACCACCGTCGTCACAGTCACCATCACCGTTCCCAACCCTTCCTGGCAATCAACCTTAAGGCACTACCCTCATCATCGCCGCCAACACAATTGCTATCACACCGCCATCAGCCATCTCTTTTGTGTCACTTATACCGGCACCAAGTATCGCCGTCAGCTTGCTCACCGCCACAGGTAACTGGTAAGCTATCACAACCCCACGACCACTACGACCACCGGCGTTACCGACAGAACCGGTGTTGTGGGCACCGCGCTTCAGCTGCGCCGACTCGACTGTCGAAAGCAGCGAGAATGCCAACGCTCTTCATTTCATGCGCATGTTTCCTGCATCATTTTTTAATGAATTTCTTTTTCGGTGCCCTGGTGAGTTCATTGTTTGTGGAGAGCGGTGGTTGGGGCGCTCGATGCCTCCTGACAATGGAAAGGTTGACGAGACACATGCCCATTGGTTGAGCGAGGCGTTTGTAGGTGCCTCATAAGCGTCACCTTACTTTGACGGAAGATGTCCTTGCCACGGGCACCGTCATTCGTACCATATTAATTGCCGTCTGCCATCATCACCAATGCCACGCCGCCTTCAGCTGCCATGACCCCATCTATCGCTTCCTTCCATCACAGCCTTCACTTCGTCACCGCTGAATGTATCATCGCCATAAAGCTAACAAATGTACCCACCGTTCCAATGGCTGCTGTGTAGATCCTTACTTCCTCACCGTCATTGTCAACAGCGTCTCCTTCGTGTTAATGCCAGGGGAACATTATGAACAGCTGAGCACCAGAATAAGAAGCGTTGACTGGCCACAATACGGGGTCCTCAAAACTTTATGTTCAAAATTACTTCAATTTGCACACTAGCACATACATTCCATACCATTTTCCGCATTGCAGATAGTTGATAAGCGAATCCCATGCACGTGTGTGTGTGTGTGTGTGTGTGTGTGTGTGTGTGTGTGTGTGTGTGTGTGTGTGTGTGTGTGTGTGTGTGTGTGTGTGTGTGTGTGCGCGCGCGCGTGTCCACATTTACCTTTAACAATCATTATTTCTGTTTATATTTGTGTGCACATTAACGTTCGAATGGTGAATTTCCAGTGCGTTGACATTTTGATTACAATGCTACACATTCAACACCCCTACAAAACATTTAAAACAATTCATAATAAGCAGCAGTTCGACATCATTGTGATTTGTGTGATGTTGTGTCGCCGGGATTGGACGCATTGCCTTGCCGCTTGATGTCACGCTTGTTCGATAATGATTGGGGATTTCGTTCAAATATCGACACATGTTGACATCGTCGCGGGCGGTGACGAAACGTGCAGGTAGCGTTTAGACAAGTGCCATGCTCACTTCCATCATTTAGCAAAGTTATGGAAAGTGTTTCGGACACTTCAGTGTTTCGCGTCATAGCATGACCGAAGCCCGGTCAAAGTCAGCATTTTAAATGGACGGCAAAGGCTTTGGCTACTTAGGGTATAACTAGCATCCCGTTGCTTAGCTCTAAAGTACAAGGTAGGTAGCTGTCACCTTAGTACTTTGTGTTGTATTGCTAATAGTTGTACCCTGTTTTCTTGTTAGTGACGGGCGGCCGGGCCTGCCGATGCCTTTGCCGGCCGCCAATAAGCACTCTCCCCTCAATCCCATTGTCCCAACAATTGGCCTCCTTGCAGGGCCGGCTCGACTACCCGTGTAACCATGATACTTCCACTCCAACAACTTGTCCTTTTTGACGCGGGATTTATCGAGTTTGGAGACATTCCGCGGTCGACCATACTGTGAATTAAGGGATGGTGTATGTTGAGCATGACAAGTACTATTGGGTAATGCTTGAAATGTTCGAACACGCACCCTCACACTAACATTTGTGACGACCACTACAACGGCTCGCTCGCATGAAGCATCTAACATCAACATGGATCATCACCGCCGGTCTACCTATGAATGGGGTCACGGGGCCGAGAGGGTGAACATGCATAAGTAGTCAATGTTTGAAAGAGCGTCACTCACATCCGCACCAAAACAACTCTTGCAAATACAAATAGCCTCATTTTGCTATATTTAGTTCCCTGCTTCCCATTTCTTCCGCTGCAATCTTTCTCAAGCCCCCAAAATACTTCTTGTAAATAATTCATATTGTAGTTTAGTTACAGAGAGCTAATGTCTATTTTACTAGAAGTCCTTATGTACATGACATTGACTAGAGTGCTCGATGCACGATAGTACCAACAAGTCTATAGATAACTTACAACTCTAGAGTCTCGATCACTTCCTTCGTCTCGACACTAGCCGCCACCCAATGATGGTCGTTCACTGCAAGCTAAAGTGTCTTCCTTATCGAACCGTGCATGCCACGTTCAAAAATGTCAATCGATCCATATTTGCATTCAAAATATCTGTAAGTATTTGAGCCTTTGGTGAAGGGGTAGTGGTCTGGATTTTGTGGAGGGGGTGAATGTTGTAGACAAAGGGGGGGGGGGGGGGGGGGGGGGGGGGAGGTTGGCTGAAAACCCCCTCTTTAGTCCGTAGTCGATCGTCGGTCAGCCGGTTGCTATGTTCCTACGCCCGCTAGATCGCCGCGTCTCCGCTGCTTCCGACGCGGCGATCTAGCGGGCGTAGGTCCTCCGTCACCTGAGGGACATGTGTGTGGGGGGGGGGGGGGGGGGGGGGGGGGGGGGCGCGACGCGCATAGACAATAGAAGGCGGCTAGTGCTTCTGTCTCCTCGCTAGCTTTTACTTTTTTGCACCATAGCTCCTTGGCCTCCTATATATGGTTCAATATCCTCGGGGATCACGTCCCCGGGGGTTGTGGGTACGGATACTTATTACTTTTATGGTTCAAAAATAACTCTCCGTACATGGCTATTCCGGCGGCGGCAGATCTAGAGGGTCTTCGCCGCCAACCTTGCCACTTCTCCGTCCATGGTTGTCCTCGTGTGCTCTTGGCGCCCCGCTCCTCCCCTTGGGAAAGCTCGACGGCAGTAGAGGTGGTCGGTGGCGAGCGAGCGCCTTGCCTTGGCGTTGCTTCCCGGCTGGCCGCCGTCATATCCAACGCCCCCCCCCCCCCCCCCCCCCCCCCCCCCGCTCGAATACGCCGTACCCACCTCGCCGTCAAATAGCCATATATATTCCCCCGCCTCCTCATCGGAAGAGGATCTGAGG